>JAVTVY010000811.1:0-32787 GCA_036873755.1 Hanleya hanleyi
AAAATGTCCACTTTCGCTACCACTCGTACCGATGACGTCACCGATGACGTCACAGATGACGCGAACATCCCTCAAATCGGAATGTACACCCCGAGAACTACAAGATGACACCTTCCAGGACGCATTCGAACCGTGAATAGCCCATCTCGACCCCAAATACCTTCATGTACTGCCCGAAAATGGCCACTTTCGCTACTACTCGTACCGATGACGTCACCGATGACGTCACAGATGACGCGAACATCCCTCAAATCGGAGTGTACACCCCGAGAACTACAAGATGACACCTTTCAGGACGCATTCGAACCGTGATTAGCCCATCTCGACCCCAAATAACTTCCTTCGCTGCCCCAAAATGGCCACTTTACTTACTACAACCAACTGCGCATGCGCAGATTAACGCGACATGCATTCAAAAACACACCATTCTGACTCTACCCCACACAAGCTTCACTTTGACACCTCACACGACCCATTCGAACCGTGATTAGCTCATCTCTAACCCAAACACACCCCTACATAGCACCCAAAATGCCTGTTTTCTATACTACGGCCAGACTGCGCATGCGCAGACTATTGAACAGTCAAGTGTAGTGTAGTCAAGTGCTCCTCCACGAGAGCTTCAAAATAAGACCTCACTCGACCCCATTGGACCATGAGTGGCCCACCTAGACTCCAACATGTCCACCCCGTATGGGCCTATACACCCATAGCCATGCAGTATAGGCCTATGGGCCTACCCAGGCCTCGGTGACTTTTTTCAAAAATTTCACCGATTCGCACGGGGACACTTCCTATCATGTTCTAAATGCCGAGACGAGTAAAACGAGACCCCACAACCCTACCGCAAATGTATAGAAGTACGTTTCCCAGGGGGACAAACATTGATCCTATACCCTCAGTATGGGTCTATATGGGGCTCGGTGACTTTTTTCAAAAATTTCACCGATTCGCACGGGGACACTTCCTATCATGTTCTAAATGACGAAACGAGTAAAACGAGACCCCACAACCCTACCGCAAATGCATAGAAGTACGTTTCCCAGGGGGACAAACATCGGTCCTATACCCTCAGTATGGGACTATATGAGGCTATATCGTACTTTTTCAAAAATTTCACCGATTCGCACGGGGACACTTCCTATCATGTTCTAAATGACGAGACGAGTAAAACGAGACCCCACAACCCTACCGCAAATGTATAGAAGTACGTTTCCCAGGGGGACAAACATCGAACCTATACCCCAGTATGGGACTATATGGGGCTCGGTGACTTTTTTCAAAAATTTCACCGATTCGCACGGGGACACTTCCTATCATGTTCTAAATGACGAGACGAGTAAAACGAGACCCCACAACCCTACCGCAAATGTATAGAAGTACGTTTCCCAGGGGGACAAACATTGATCCTATACCCTCAGTATGGGACTATATGAGGCTATATCGGTGACTTTTTCAAAAATTTCACCGATTCGCACGGGGACACTTCCTATCATGTTCTAAATGACGAGACGAGTAAAACGAGACCCCACAACCTATCGCAAATGTATAGAAGTACGTTTCCCAGGATGGTGCTATACCTCCCATACCCCATATAGGCATTTTCCCGTAATTTAGGATAAAGTCCGTATTCCGTATTTTTTCAGGAAAATTTTTACATACACCCACCCTGGAACTAGGGGAAGATAACTCTGTTGATAGACAAGCCCCGTTAAGCCCGGCGACCTATATACCCCTCATACCCCATATAGGCATTTTCCCAGGTTTTTCGATAAAGTCCGTGTTCCGTATTTTTTTTTTTCAGGAAAAATTTTACATGCACCCACCCAGCCATCAAATACCCCTTCACCTAGGCTTCACGTTGATACCTCACTCGACCCCATTCGACCATTAGGGGCTCCCCTAGATGCCAAAACGTCTATTTTCATACCCTTGGGCCACCGCGCATGCGCAGAAGGCCGATATGCTTCACTTTGATACCTCACTCGACCCCATCGGTCCACTAGGGGCTCCCCTAGCTCCAAAAAGGCTATTTTCATACCCTTCGGCCACCGCGCATGCGCAGAAGGCCGATATGTCAACCCCTCACCCAGCCCATTAGATGCCCCTTCACGAATGCTTCACTTTGATACCTCACTCGACCCCATTGGACCATTAGGGGCTCCCCTAGCTCCAAAACGTCTATTTCCATACCCTTGGGTCACCGCGCATGCGCAGAATGCCGATATTTCAACCCCACGCCCAGTCCATCAGATGCCCCTTCACGAATGCTTCACTTTGATACCTCATACGACTCCATTGGCCCATTAGGGACTCCCCTAGCTCCAAAACCGCTATTTCCATACCCTTGGGCCACCGCGCATGCGCAGAATGCCGATATTTCAACCCCACACCCAGCCCATCAGATGCCCCTTCACGAATGCTTCACATCGATACCTCACTCGACCCCATTGGTCCATTAGGGGCTTCCCTAGCTCCAAAACGTCTATTTCCATACCCTTGGGCCTCCGCGCATGCGCAGAATGCCGATAGTTCAACCCCGCGCCCAGCCCATCAGATGCCCCTTCACATATGCTTCACTTTGATACCTCACTCGACCCCATCGGTCCATTAGGGGCTCCCCTAGTTCCAAAAAGGCTATTTTCATACCCTTCGGCCACCGCGCATGCGCAGAAGGCCGATATTTCAACCCCACACCCAGCCCATCAAATGCCCCTTCACGAATGCTTCACTTTGATACCTCACTCGACCCCATCGGTCCACTAGCGGTCCCTACAGATTGCCGAACACTTCCACGAAAACCCACGGGTTTGGGACTACTTTCGGTCCGCGGAGGCAGACCGCATCACCACCAGACCGCATCACCGCGGAGAAATACATGCCCCCAAGGTCACGCCCCATTCACCCAAACCGGAAGTGACGTCATACCTGCGCACAACACTCCTGCGCACACCGCCCCAATACCGCCACAATTTTTTTTCTGCGCATGCGCAGTGAGGCGCTATCTCATCAATTTGCTCGCTACATACTACTTACGGCTTTAACATAGAGAATACAAGACGGCTTCCCTCCGTGACGTCACAGCTGGAATTGACAGGAGAGCGATTTTCACCTTTCAAACGGCAATATCTCGCCAACCAGACTGCACAAAATTATGAAGAAAATATCATTATTTTCAGAATCGAAAGGACTATTTTTTTTATATTTTTGACCTCAGAGCGTTTGGGTTGACCTTTAAGTTTCATCGCTAATGCAGGTCTGGCGTACCAGTGGCGTCCAAAATATAAACAAATACCCCAGATCCATGGAGATAGCACACATGTTTTACTCGAAGACGGTTTCAGAGAAGTACACTGTTCAGTTTGTGATGGCAGTTCAGGCTGAAACATTTCCCATGAAAACATGCTCTAATTCGGTGGATACCTCATGTAAGGATCGATTATCTGGGCCTTCGCAGAACTGAAAGACCATGGGTCTAGACACATTGTTGTCCCCAAATTTGGCTATTATATTGTTTCGTGAACCTTTAAGAGGTATGAACCATAACGCCTATGGTATTCTCTTCGCTTCCTGTGTGCTTTAGATTACATTTCAAGCTTCTATGGGCAGCTTCTCTTAACACGCAGGCTGCTAGCAAAGTGAGGTAAGTGTACGTAAGATGGGCAGATCAAGGTTTGTATCAATTTGGTATGCAAAAGATATCTGCTGACATCACACACCTAGCTAGAGATATTTCAATAGATAATACTGGCGCAATTGAAACATTTGTTCTAGGATCATACTGGGATTTGTTTTATGCAGGGTTCGTACACCTTAGGATGTCTGAAATTCCATGACTTTCCCATGACCAACTTCAGGAAATTCCATGACCTTTTCGGGCACACTTTCCCAGAAATGTGAAGATTTTTTACACTGAAATTCTTCATTGGTGGTGGATATCCTGCGAAGTCAATGCCATTATTTGTCTGCATGCCCTAATTTTAATATGCAAATGCCATACATATTGGGATGTCCCACAATAACAAACAACGGTGATGAAACTCGCAACTTTAAAAATTGGCTACTTTCAAATTATTTGTCACGCTAATTCCAGAAAAACGCTTGTGTTCGAATTATATGTGACGCTGATTTTCACGGAAGATCCAAAATGGCGGACCGCTTCACCCTGATCATTGTGATCTATTGATAACCGTGTATTATGTTTGATATCTCTATCATAGTTCATTTAAAAGACTCGGGGCCATCCTTAAAAATATGTCAGTTGCGCGTAACCCGCCCTCCCCATCGACAAGCTACCAACCCTAAAGTTTTTATCAGCCATCTGTCGCGTAAATGTTTTTCTTTTTCTTCAACTTCAAACAGTCCCTGTGTAGTTGTTGATGTTATTATAATTAAATTGCGTAGGTCGTGAATTTGTCCGCCAGAGTTGCAAGTTTCAAGAATGAAATACAAAGAAAATAGAGTCTACGAAACGAAAGAAAAATCTGCCTTCACGTTGTTGTTGAAAAGCGATATGCATGTTTAAAACTTTTGTGCCTTACTTCCCTATTTTGAAAGTGAACTCTTCCAGTTCAATTCGTCGGGAAGCCTTGTGGGGTTACAACACCGGGTCAGTGGAAGTTTCCATTACCGCAATAGGGATGATAGCCCGACAGTATTGCGACACGTGCCTGCAGTCAGTCGACCATATTTCCGGGCTAAATCTGTACCGTGATGCCGACGTTTGGTTCATTATCCATCAAACACGAAGTAAAAAATGAAATGTCCAGCGATGTAAAGGATAGAAAATACATACAAACTAAACGTCTAAATTTCACATGTATAAGCCAAGTCCTGCAATGATGATCGGGTTGTATAGTACATTGACTTGTCCACAACGTCACTCGTGAGGTGTCAGTCACCCAGCGAGGAGATCAGGGTGCATATTTAATGTTCGTCCGCTTCATAAAGTTGATTCCTCTTTGATTATAAACTGGATTAACATGTTGTTGGAAACACTGACGTCTGTCATTTTATTACATGGAAATGTCTCTCTGGATTGGTGAGTGAATAAAACACCAGCATCAATGTATGTTGACATCTCCCCATAGCACAAATGAAATACTCAACTACTCCCTTTTTGCAGTCAAAATGGATGAGACACATCATACAGATCTAAAGAAATCAAATAATGGCTCCCTCGACATAGGAGTTGTGCATAATCTAACTATTACGCCGAAGCCCTGACAGGGACAAGCAGAGGGAAACATTTATATCTTTGTCCTTCCAAATCATCTGTTTATTAAAGAAAATGAGACATCGAAAATATCATTCAAATTGTCCATAAATTACTTTCTATTGATCAAGTAGGTGCCTCAAAATGGTCAGTTGACGGGCATTTTCGCCTTCAACCTCCTGCTAATGAGAAGCCTACAGGCTCGATTTCGGCGCAGTTGAAATTTATACCAAGATCACGTCGGACAGATGAAATTCATACACACAAGCCTTTTCATACATGTCAGACTTAGTTCAATCTAAGAGAATCTGCGTTGGGTGACGCTACCATGGATTTCCGCGCAGTTAAACTTTATGCCAAATATGCTTACAGCTAGATTTTCGTGCAGTTGAAATTTATACCAAGTAACGTTCGGACAGATGAAATTCATACACGCAAGCCTTTTGAAATTCATACACATCAGACTTAGTTCAATCCAGGAGAATCTGCGTGGGGTGAAGCTGCCATGGATTTCCGCGCAGTTAAACTTTATGCCAAATTTGCTTACAGGCTCGATTTCCGCGCAATTAAAATTTATACTCAATTTACGTTCGGACAGATACAATTCATACACATCAGACTTAGTTCGAGCGAAGCGAATCTCATGGCGTGAAACACGATTTCCGCGCATTCAAAATTGATACCTGCCGATATATTCTTACGGACAGTTGAAATTCCACACATAAGACTCAGTTGAAGAAAGCATATCAAAAGATTCCAAGTGAAATGATAACGAATAAGGTAGGATAAGGTGCTCTAATATTAACGATTCCATTCCAGCGAAGCTAATCTCCGGGCTGTGAAACATAATTTCCACGCATTTGAATTTCGTTCCCTCTCGTTTCAAGCGACATATAGTCTACAGATTCGCAATTTGCGGATTTTGTTGTCTGTTTTATTAATATCAATATTCTGCTCGTCAGCAAATAAAGAAAAATCCATCAAATAATCCACGCGCAGTTGAAATTAAGCTCCGCGCAGTTTTTAGTACGACCCTATAAACAAATTATTCTTAGTAACATATTCACTTTACTTTCAGCGGCACGAACTCCACGACGAAAACGGGAGTGTTCGAATTTATTGTTTCACGGGTATATTGAAAATGCTCCCGTTTTCGTTTTATAAGGATGGAAAAAATCACGACAGGGGGAAAATCGGCCGTTTTCGAATTAAATTTGGAAGGTGAATTATTTAAATTACCGTAACTATAGAAGGCATCCTGTCTGACAAGACTTGACTTCGAGATACTTTGATGGCGGTTTTAGCGAAAACTTTGTTCACAGAATGAACTCGGAGCAAAAAGCAGGTTTTGTCGATATTTCCACTCATTTTATTTTTCCATGACTTTTCCATGACTTTTGCCTCAAAATCTCTATTTTCCAGGTTTTCCAGGCCTGGATTTTTTATTTTCAAATTCCATGACTTTCCAGGTTTTCCAGGACCCGTACGAACCCTGTTTATGGATATAAATCATGGAGACTCTTAGACCTGCATATATTATTCAACGGTATGCAGTAATCCCAAAAGGGTGGGCTAAATTAAAACTGTATACCAAATCCACATCTCATAATCTGCATGTACATGATCTATCAGATTCGTCTAAGACAACTGTTTCCTGGGAACACAATAAAAGCCCTATACTCACAAGAGATACAAGTACTGAACAATTTCAATATCATAAATCAAATATTTATTCTTTGCAATATATACATTTAAGATCACCGATGGCGAATATATACAGACGGGTGGTTACAAGTGATTAGGTGCAGGCAAATAATTAGAATGACATGTAACGTCATCCATAATTAATGCCCATGCAATGAATTCAGTGTGCATGGCATTGTCCCCAGGCCTCAATCGATGGGTACAGGGTAAAACAATTATAGCGAACATACAACTATGATCTCATGGGATTGGAATGCGGGTGACAAATGATACACTATTTCCAGTTCTGTCAATATATATGTAGCTTGGCAGCAACATAACTCCTGTCCATTATTCATACAATACAAAATAGATTGACTCTAGCAACCAGGTACACGATTTACCAACATCAATTAAGTTTCGTTTTAGCCTGCATTTAATGTCACAGTTGTCTTATGTCCCACATCTTTCTGTATCTATGTCCACAAAAGATTTCAAAGTTTAACTCACATACTGTTCAAATTATAGGCCTATATAATAAATTTTGAGTGGAAAGAGTGCTGAATACATGTACATAAATTATTTGTAAAAATGAGAGAAAAATGACAATTTCAACATTATGCTGTAACTAAAATATAAATATTGGATAAGCAGCTTTTACTAAAGAAAAAGCGAAGTTCATCTCATTTGTACGTATATTCTGATGATCATTTGAATGAATTGGTCGAATTTCAATGAAGCTTTCTTGTATATTCGGAATATCCCTGGCCTTACATTTAAACAAGCAACATAGTTCATGAATTTGCCGGTATGGGCAGCAATGTGAAAATGTTATTAAAATGCGCATAAATTAATAATGATAAAAGAGTTAAACTACAACTAAAAGAAAAGTCATGAAGAACTGCAATAAAATTCTAGTATTGTTATCCATATGTAACTAATTTGACAAGCTCATTAGCCTGGGACAGGCCTCCAATACGACTTCCAAGAGAGAAGTTTGGTAGCTGCTACCTCCTGTCATATATGAAGCAACTAAATGGTTAGTTCCAACAGCAAATAGAAGTTCTCCATTGTGATGATGGAAGCAGAACGCTTAAGTAAATCACCGTGTAGAGAATACGGCATCTCATCTAGTGTTTATTGACAGGATTTGCAATGCCCAAGATTCCAGAAGATAAGCTTTCATCAATATCACTAATCTCTGTCCAATTAGAATGAGAAAAGTTAGGTTCTGGCTGGAACTTCCATGTACAGATATTTCCATGTACGGTACACCAATCTGTCGCTTAATACACATGAAATATTGCTGAACATGACGTAAGACATACTTCACACATTGCTCTCCAGCAATATAGAACTTGATAGACTTCATAGAAGACGGAGTACAGATAGAAATCATAAAAGCAGTATAGAATTTGATTGCCTTTGTAAATGATTGAAGATGAGCATAGACAGGAGTCTGTACAGTAAAATACAATTTGATTGCCTTCATACATACATGTACATGATATAGTAGAGCACAATATGTTAGAATATAATATATTAGATTCTCTTCAACTTTTACATATTTACACAATCCCAAACCTTTATTCATCAGCATGATTATCAAAGTGCAAGAAAGGATGATGTTGGACCTGACCTGATACTATCAGGTTTTAAAGGCTATATTAATGTACACATTAAGATCATCTTAGTCTTTTCTGAAACTGCATGATAGGTGAAATATCTTCAACCAGGCGATACAATTAATAGATTTTGGGATAATGATGCCATGTGCATGGTGCAATTTTAAGAAGAGTTTAGCCCAAGAAATCTATAGTCAACAACCCTCAAAACAAGAGCCAAACTTGGCTTCAATATACATGTACAACGCACAATTGTTTGACCTCAATTTTTATGTGCGACACATTCTCTCCCTGAAGTCTCCACTAACAAATAAAATTGTGATTGTTAATGATTTCTTGATTTTGGGGTTATAGTGATCGTGACTTATGACCCTGATGTAAATTTTGGCACAGAACATCACCCCCTTATATTAAACATTTATAAACAATGTTGGTATTTATTATCAAATCAAACCTGCTATTGTATTGCCCTTAATCCTCTATTGAGATCCTGCTGTAGACTAAAAAGTTCTCACCCTCTGGAGCCTCAGCCAATAGGTTACACTGCGCCTGCGCCCAAACGCACTTCCCCAAATCCTTTTTCTTCTATAAGCCTATAAGCGTGATGCGTGCAAGGCCGAGAAGAGTGCGGGGAGGCTGAGTCGGGCAGTCAAGACAATAGCAGGTTTCATTTGATAATAAATACCAACATTGTTTATAAATGTTTAATATTTATTTCTCAAATCTACACCTGCTATTGTATTGCCCACTACCAACATTAGGAGGTAGGCCTCAGCTTTGTTGAAGTGTGGCTGTAACCGCTGAGATGATCAGAGATGCATGGTACCATAAATTGAACCCGTTAGTAACCCTGGGCGTAAAGCACTGTAGGGGCTAAGGGGCAATTCCTAGTAAGACGGTAAGAAGGGTATAAGGACGGAGGCTTCTGCACCCGTCTACTAGTGGAACCAACTGACCATAGTTGTGGTACGTTAATTGAACCCGTCAGTAAACCCTGGGCGTAAAGCACTGTAGGGGCTAAGGGGCAATTACTAGTGAAACAGTAAGAAGGGTATAAGGCCGGGGCTTCTGCATCCGAATACTAGAGTACCAATGATATGCTCCAATCGGCAATTTCTTTCCTATGAAATTCTTGAATGTCCGACACTAGATTTACCTAGAAATGAACACATTTATACTCACAGTACTTACTAGTGCCGGGGTCTTGACAGCTGGCTGGCTGGTATTGGCGATTACCGATATGCCGTGACTCTAAACTATCTTGCAGACTGGTCGGTCGGCTTGAGATCGGTACTGCCCCCCCCTCCCCCCCTTTTTCTTTGAAGACTAGGAGACTACATGTTGGGCAGCAACGAGCAGCCCTAACATGGTCAGGCTGTCTGTTTGTACTGGAAAGTCTCTCAGATAAAAATCTGTAAACGTGGAATTGGCACTCCAAGCACAGGATTGGACAATGTCATCCAGCGATACGTTCTTCGATAAAGGCCATGATGTTGCGATGGCTCGTATTTCATGAGAAGATGCAGAGGCTAGCAGTGGGGGGGGCATCGAGGGCTAGTTCGTATGTCCATTTAGTGGTCTTGCTCAACCAAGAGGCCATGTTCTTGGTAATGTCTTGAGTAGCCCTTGGGAGAAGAAAGAGCAGTAGTAGTCGACAAGCACCTCTGATAGGATTGGTACGGCTGAGGTAGTGACGTATTGCTCGTACTGGAACACTGGACATAAAGGAATAATTTGTATGTCCATTAATGGTCCTGCTCAATCAGGAGGCCACTGTATTCTTGGTAATATCTTGAGTAGCCCTTGGGAGAAGAGAGAGCATCAGTAGTCGACAAGAACCTCTGATAGGATTGGTACGGCTGAGGTAGTGACGTATTGCTCGTACTGGACACAGTAAGATGTCGTTATCAAGTCCTTGAACAAAATCTGATAATGCAGGGATGGAATACAGACGTTGAGCCCAAGGTCCTTGTCGTACAGTCCCATTCTTGGCGATCCTTTCCAAGGCATGAAGCTCGGATACTCTAGACGCCAGGGCGAAGGCAGCTAGGAAAGCAGTCTTGTAGGAAACAGCTTCATAGAGGCTGACTGTAATGGTTCAAAGGGTGGTGGGCGAAGGCATGCGCTGAGAACCACACCAATGTCCCACTTCGTAGTAGTTGTCGGGAACGACGTGACCGTAATGCACAGGCATGTAGAAGAGCAGAGATATTGGGATCCAGGCTAATGTCAATGCCAGCAGATAAAAGTAGAACCCGGGTCAAGATTGATCGGTACCCTTCAATAGTGTTGCTTTGAACTTCTTATCTCGGTGCAGGTGAAGAAGAAAGCAGTGTCGGGATCGGAGCCTCGACGTCGATACCATGAGACGAAAAATCTTCACTTAGACTGGAGCTGTGATGTGGAAGATCGGTTGGATGAAACCATCGTCTCTGCAATATCTGCTGAAAATCCTTGGTCTGAGAGGGTACACTTGATAATCTGCAGACGTATAGGTAGAGCCACTGAGGGTTGTGATGGGGTATCCCGCAGGATTGGCTTACAACAGGTTGGCCCAAACTGATAGGCGATGTGGAGAGGCAGTGAGTAGAGGGATAAAGGCCGGAAACCACGGTCGACGAGGCCACCACAGAGCAACGAGAAGAATGTTGCAGTCGTGTTGAACAATCTTCTGTAGTACTTCCTGCAGTAAGGCAATGGGTGGGTAGGCGTACGCAAGGAATTTGTCCCAGTTGATCGATAGGGTATCGATGGCGTAGGCTCGAGAGTCCAGAACCAAACTGACGAATAGGGAAATGCTGTGCATTGTTCCTTGTCACAACAGGTCGATCAGAAGGTTTCCCAGATGCTGGTGATGTGTTGGGAGACCTCTGGATGCAGTTGCCATTCGGTCTGTAGTACAGTGTCTGGCGAGACAGATGATCTGCTAATACATAGAGCCGACCTGGGAGATGACGAGCACGCACGTGGCAGTGATGTTGCAGAGTCCAGTCGAAGAGGGTCCAAACCAGACAGAATGTTGGGAAAAATCCAGTGGTACCCATCTTGTTGGTATGAACAATGACCGTTGAATTGTCTGTAGACGATGGGACGAGACGAATTCACAGTAGATGACTCCAATGCTGAACTGCACAGATGACAGCTTACATTTACAAGACGTTGATATGAAGCTTGGCATCCGATGTCGACATCTGTCGGACATCTCTAGGTCGTCAGGATGGGCTCCCAAAGCCTGTCTCGGATGCACTGGTGTAGAGATGGTGTAGTGGAGCTGGCGGTACAAGAGGTACTCCCCGCATGACATTGTAATGCGACTGCCACCAAATCAGATGTGGATGTAGAGACATCAATACCGGACCAGAGGGTTGAGGAATGACATCTGAAGATATCCCTGTAGGTGGTGTTGCAGAGGCCGAACTTGGAGACGACTGTAGTGAGTGAGGTCTTGAGTGGATGTGAGTTGACCTAAAAGACTCTGCCAAAGCTTGAGGGCTGTGAAGGTGAAGCAAAAAACTTAGAACCATCTTCTGAAGCTTGGTCCACCGGTCTTCTAGAGGTCGTGCCAATTTATGGACCGAGTGAAGACTGCTCCGATGAAGTGACGACATTGCGCTGGTAGCAACTTTGACTTCAGAGGGTGAGGGAAAAGCCAAGATATCGACTGTGTATACCTCGATATGAATACCCATAGATGCAGGAACGCCATGATTGGTATTGAGATACTGATGAAAAAATCATGATGCAATGTTGACTCCGAAAGGGAGAAAACTGCCACTCGAATCGTCGACCAGCGATGGTAAGCATAGAAAGTGACGAGGATGAATGGGTATGTGAAGATCTGTGTCTAGTAAATCGATGGGGTTTACCAATCCCGAGAGATGTAGATGGCCCAGATAGATGAAACCGACGTCATCATGACACGAGGTGGTGGCGACAAGTGCCAAACTCCCAGCTTTAAATGGCCGCCGACTACCATATGGTTAAGGAGAAAGGGATCCAAACCTGACAACCCGATCCATGCGGAGGTAAGGCAGTGTGGTTGGGAACCCTACAATACTTGATCCAATGACAGTCCGGTACAGGAGGTTCGTCTGGATGAAGTAACATGGAGACCATAACGGAGCCAGAGCACCAAACTTGTAAGCTCGGACATCTCCGACACAAAGGTAGTAGTATGCCATCTATCCGCAAACGTAACGCATCCATACTCCAGAGTTGACGTCTGTGAAATACGAAGGTTGACACTTCATGTAGGAACTACTGTCTGGATCCTGAGTCATTGGTAGATGGACAGATCTCGACACGTTGCTATACCCAGACTTGATTGTCCCGTGATACTTAAATAAAGTATGAACATTCCGAACAGGAGCACTAATGATGCGGACGACAAACGACGATCAAGATTTGAAAACATCGTAGAGGCTCATATGAAACCATAACACATTGTGTAGTAGAGTCTATCATTCCAAACCACAAGATGCAGTGAAACCGACCGAGTTAAAGAACAAGTCGATGTAAAGACAGAGCCCAAAGTGTCGTTGCGGAATCTGAAATGAAGGACGATCTATAACGGACAAGTGGAAGAGGAAACATGGTCTAAGGAGGCAATGGCATAGTCCAAGAATATGCCTCAATATTCCACAATCTGGAACTGACCAATCAAATGATTCCTAAAGAGATCACTGGCGTTACATAATAACCCATGAAATCAATTCAATGCCGAGTCAATATAAAATTGAGGTCATATACATACCAGTCCGTCACAAAAGTATAAAATGATCATCCAGTTAATTATGACAGCAAAAATTATGCAGATAATTTTTAATTTTATTTTATTTTTAATCTCTTAATAAAAGAAATTAATTTAATTTTACAATGCTGTAGATCAATGAGCTGTTTTGGACGAAGCAAGTAAAAGAACGACTAAGATTGACAAGGAGAAGTCGAAGTCCGTCGAAGTAAAGTACCAGACTGCAGGTGAAAATCATTAAGTCAATGAATGAATGAAACCGTAGTCCATGGAGTCGATTGTACTGGACTGTGGCTAGATAGAGGACGTAAACAATTGGACCGTAGCCTGGGTACTGTGTTCCTAGGCAGTGACAAACCAGTGACCGACGATTGCATAATTTCAGACTTGATCTTTGTCTTGAATGTAACAAGTCTGCTGAATTCAATATAACCCTGAATGAGGCCTGTGAGACATGGTGCAAGGGAAAATCTATGTAACACCAATGTCGTCTCGGACGAGAGTATTCTATTTATCTTCCAGGGAAAATAAACCCACATCAGATCTGTTCATAAATTTCTCAGTAAAAAAAAATTAATTTAATACTAAGACTAATGTCAAATATAGATCTAAGAAATCGTAACTGATTTAAAGAACATTCTGATTTAAATATACGAAAGCCTGTCTTAGATTGAATGGTTTACTTTCAGAGACCAACATATATCTAAGTTTCTTCGTAATAGAAAAAACGGGAAATATTTCTTGAAAATTGTGTACCAAAAAATACGCACAAATTCTCATAGACTCTCGTGAT
The DNA here is from genome assembly GCA_036873755.1 of Hanleya hanleyi. Classification (NCBI taxonomy): domain Eukaryota; kingdom Metazoa; phylum Mollusca; class Polyplacophora; order Lepidopleurida; family Hanleyidae; genus Hanleya; species Hanleya hanleyi. The sequence continues at coordinate 14,067 of JAVTVY010000811.1, forward strand.
TCTTATAAACGAATAAAATGATAACATTTATTTATCAAGAGAGCAATTAGACACATTCATCTGTGTGCAAACGTGCGTATAATAAGCCGTTGATATAAGCACGCGCCTTACTTGATGACGTGAACAACAACAACGTAATACAACGAAGTAAAAAGGCAGAAAAAATTCATGATAGCCATCATATTATCGTTAAAATTTAGCACGTATACTTCCCACTGAAAACTTGAAGACTCGAGACGATGATTTCCAGTCATTGTTAGCGTAAATCCAGGCGTAAATGACTTCCATAAAATCGTCCCCATAGCCGTCTAGGTGTCCATCTTTTGCATGAATGGTGAAAGGTCAAGGTCAGTCCGCAGTGATGTCACAAATCGGCTTCGCCTGCAAAGCTAGGAAAAAAACGGCTTTTTCCGTCCTGCCTCGACAACCAAAGGCTAGTCTGTACAATTGGTCAACTTCTTTGCCTTCTTCTTTTGTCCGAGAAACAGTGAAATACCGTTGCTTAGTGAAATACCGTTGCTTAGCACCACACCTTAGGTAAAAGCTCGTCAATGGGGTCTTGCCTCGCCCTATTGTATTGCCGCTGGGCTGGAAGCGGTGAACAATGGAGAACGGGTTTACAGAGTAAGTCTAGGTTGAATTCCCCTGTCTGCCTGTCAGATCTGAGCAACTCTAGGCTGCTTTGTCTGTCGTAGATTGTCAAACTCAAGTCCACAGAGGCCTGTAAAAATTCATGCCTGCGTAATTACAGTAGGCTTGTATCATTTCAAGAAATACTTGCTGTTGCAAATAACTTTACGAAAACACATATAGCCTTTGCAAAAGAAAAAAACAGTGAATGTGAATTTCTAATTCAGACCAAGAACGACTGCAAAATCTGCAGCGTTATAATTCCAGGTGTCTTAGACATTGTTTTTACCATGTATATAATCTAAATCTAGACTGAATTTCCCTATCAACATAGGCAAATACAAAAAATCTAATTCTAGCAGAGCTATCTCTAAACACGTCCACACGCTGTGCCTGTAGGAAGAAAAAGGATTTGGGGAAGTGCGTTTGGGCGCAGGCGCAGTGTAACCTATTGGCTGAGGCTCCAGAGGGTGAGAACTTTTTAGTCTATAGCAGGATCTCAATAGAGGATTAAGGACAATACAATAGCAGGTGTAGATTTGAGAAATAAATGTATCTTTTATTTAATTTTTAACGATTTCTTACTTTTTTGGTCACAGTGACCTTGACAATTCAGCCACCTCTATTTTGGTATGTGACAAATCATCTTCCCTGAAACACAAAATCTTGGGATTTTTAATGATTTCCCTATTTTGATGTTACAGTGACCTTGACCTTTGAACTTGACCTCAATTTTGGTACATATTTTTTCCTCCTAATCAATCTATCCCAAAAAAATGACCAGTTTTAAAATGATTTTCTAATTTTCAGGATGTATTGACCTTTGACCTTGACCTCAATTTTGGTATGCAATACATCGTCTCCACCACGTCGCCAAAAATTGCAACTGTACATTGTTAACTGTCAACAAAAAAGACCGGATACAAACAGTTCAATGATTTCCTGCATTTTAGGACTGTCCTTTGACCTCTGACCTCGATCTCCATCCTGGTATATGACACATCGTCTCGCTAGTGTATCCACTTACCAATTGATAAAAAGCTGAAATATTGCTGAACGGGACATTAAATCTAATTTTAGGTCATGCCCCGAACCAGAGGAATTCATTTTTCAGCACATTTTTTTACATTGTTCACATATTACAAATAAATTCAATGTTGGCTTGGGCAAAGGCCGAGATAGTTTTATTAACATTCCACGAAAAAATGGTCGACACACAGGGTTCAGTCATGTTGCGCACTCATTAGAATCAAAATATGTTCCTTTGGCCAAACAGAAACTGGAATACCTAAGTAATTTTTCAGTGATGAATGATCTGCTGATAGAACTGTTAGAAAGTTAATGTGTAGAAATATGAGAAACGTACCCAATCAACAGGCATGGAATGAAATGAACATCACGGATGATCATGCGGATACCTAGCATTCCATACGTCAATTCGATTTCCATTCCTCATTTGTTTGCTTATTGAATAAGATAATATGTACAAAAATACATTTGCAAATTTGGTCGTACATACTGTATTGTTCACAAAGAAATGTTATAAAATTTTCACTGTTTCTTTGTTGTAGCGCATACCCAACAATATATTTCAAAGCTATAAAAAACAGATGGACAGGCAGATGGAAAACATGATCACTATATATGACCTCGTCTATCAATGGGCATATAAAAACCTTGACTGTAGCTTTTTTTTTAAACAAACAGTAGGATTCTCCTTTTCAGATGATTAAGTTATATATTCTCATCATTTGCACCTTTTTTCCGTAGTATCCAAATGTATTTTTACAATATACACACCATATAGTGTTATTTGTTTGCTGCTTGGTATAGAGCTAGAACCTTGATAAAATAGGTCAAGGTCATTCATCTTCAATATGCTTCAGACCCATCGCCAGTTGCATACATGAATATGGAAAGCCCGATCATCCTTCAAGAGATATTGTGTAAACAAGCGAGATGGACAGACACAAAATACAGACATTGGATACCATTTGACAAATTTGGTCGAGGGGTCGATAGGCTTCTTCTTGACCATCACAATCAACATCTCTGAACTGTACTTATAGCATAAACATAGAAATTGTCAACGATTTCCTGATTTTCGGCCACAGTGACCCTGATCTTTGACCTAATTATTTTAAAATGAACCGGGTTCTTGATTGCTCGAGGGTAGAGCCTAACATTTGGTACCAATTTATGACCTGGAAATGGAGATATCACACAGCTTACAAGTTAATGGGCAGACAGATGGACAGAACTCACTATCACATTTTACGACCTCATCTCACAATGCGCATATAAAAGATGTCATTCTGAGACAGTTAAATGGATGGGTGAACAATAAATGCTTTCATTTCATTATATTTCGATGAATCAATTTCACAATCATTACTTTTTATGTGCAATTTTTTCCCCACAAACAACATGTGTCCGCAGAACATCACGTCACTATTATTACATATTTCTACAATGTCATTTGATAGATTGGAAATATAAATACTCCTAACACCTGGCTGACTCGACCTCAGCAGGCCTTCAGCCATGACTAAAGCTAGAATATATATACATTATTAGATTTTTGAGGAATCGACAAGACTGCTCTATCTTTCAAGGATACAGTCTATAGTGTGTAGTTTCAGCTTCTTCACTATCGATCAGTTTTAGTCATGTTGACGGTATATTTAGTATATCACATAAAACAACATGTGTGGACAGGCTTCCATCTGGCAGAGACTCACTTCTACCAAACTTCTGAGGCTTGACAGATGAAAAAAAGTCAGTTAATGTACATGAAGATTGTCACTGCCAAAACAATAGATGATCAATAGTAATAAAGGGTAGAAACTGAACTATTAAAACTGCTGCTTTCTGTACTCCTGTATTTATTGATACCATTCTGGAAAACACTTTGCTGATAACTTCCATCCAGTCAATGGACTCAGAAGGTGTTCTGTATCTTATATATGGCACAGAGAAAACAATTCATATAAAAAGATATGATGAGTAATTGTACAACTTACTGGAGGTAAAAGAAACTCCAAGCTCAAGAATGCCAGTGCAAATAAGCACCCCGAAAAAGAATTAAATTGATCCATCACCATGGAATCAGTCAAACGGTTATGATAATGGGAAATACCTATTTAGTTGGATACAGGGTTATCAAAATTATCTTGTGTTTTAATATTTACAGTGGTGAATGTCGTTTTGTCTATGCAGAGAAGTGATGAGGAAAATTCCAAAAATCCTGAAACTTATTCATTCTAATCTGCATTGAAAATTTCTAATTTCTGTACACAACTGAAAATTTCCATATCAAGTTATTAAAGTCTTGTTACTGTAGACAGTGATTCGATCAATGTCTCTGAACAAGAGCCATGCCTGTGTGGAGATGTATATATTCGGATGTAACTGATGATCAGAATTAAGGATATTTTACCCACTTCTCCACGAGGCCAGCAGAGAATAATCTATAACTCTCACACTCACAATCACAATCACACCATATTACCATAAATTATTGATGTTCATCTTCGCATGGAATTATTCTTATGATGCATCACAGACATGCGGCGATTATCAGGTCAGATGTTCTGGATTATGCCTCTCTTGACTTCTCACCCAATCCCAGAAATATCACATTCGTATCCAGGCTAACACCATCTCCAGGTCTGGAAGTTTTCAAAAAATCTTGACTTGAATGGGGTGCTCAGTATCCCTCCAAAGCTTGAACAGGTGATGGTCGAGCATATATTTGTACCTGGGAGAGTGAATCCAGTGAAGTTTAGTTTACTGTGAGAGTGACCCTGTGCTAGCACCAAGAGAAGAAAGGTGCTCTATGTGAGAAACTCTGTGTAAATGTCTCACTTTCTGTCCTGACTCTCCCAGGTCCGTACCCACCCCTACTACGCTCCACAGTCACCACAGGCATCTGAACAAGCTGTACAGGAGACTTGTTGTCCTTCAGGGCTTGAGTCAGGTTTAATATCTGAAATCCCATGAAAAAGAGGAGATGAACTCCAGTTGCATGCCAATTATAATCATTCATACTGCGAAGGAAAGAACAATCCCAATTTTTATTACAATTTTTTTTTTTCCATTTTTTTTTTTTGCAATTTGTCAGTGAAAACTGACAACTGCAGCAAACTTTCTATGTACACATGTACATGTGCACTCCAGCTAAACATCACACTCTATCATTAGATTAACATTGGAGCACCCATAGAATCCCCTAGGGTGGTGCCATAACTGACCCCCCCATATATTTTTTTTTCTGAACTTTTCTTGATATTTATTTGTTAAACCAAAAACCTTATCATTTCCAGGGAAGGGACACTGACACCGACGACAACCCCCTCTCACAGTATCTCCCCTTACTTCCTAAGGTGAGATAACAAGCATTCTGAGAACCCCAACATCTCCCGCTGAAGCTGAAGAGCAGCAGTATTTAAAACATATATGTAGAGCAAACTTTCCATGTACAGGGGTACATGTAATTTTTGGTCCAACAAAAACCTTATCAACGGAAACGTACAAACTCTAAACTACGATAATTTGGACAAAAATTCATATTTCATGTCACATTTCTTAAATTGCGCATGCACATTCTCGAATCACATTAAACTTGTGTAGCAAAGTGTCAAACTCATCCAATGAAAGCGGACAGCTTTAGCAAACTTTCCATGTTCAGGTGTTACTTTTGTATATTATCTTTGGCAAATTACTAAGATGAAAACCTCATAATTTGGACACATATTAATATTTCATCTCATAAATAGCACAGGTTTATCCTCCAATCATAAGAAACATGTGTATCAAGTATCATAATCATTCATGGAGAGCTGACAACTGCAGCAAACTTTCTCTGTTCGCAGGAGGCCTAAAATTTTGCTAAACAAAAAACTCAATCAACTGCCATAATTTGGACAAAAATTAATATTTCACCTCAAAAATAGCACAGGTACATCCTCTAATCATAAGAAACATGTGTACCCAGTTTCATAATCATCCACTGACCGCTGACAACTGCAGCAAACTTTCTATGTACAGATGTACATGTGCACTTCAGCTAAACGAAAAACTTTAATAGGGATTTTAACATTGGAGCACCCATGGAATCCCAGGGGTAGTGCCATAACTGAACCCCCAGGTGAAATATGCAAACCCAATATTTTTTTATTTTATTATTTATTTATTTTGTCTGAATTTTTCTTGTTTTTTTTTTGTTTTTGTTTTTTTTTTAATTTACTAAACCAACTAGAGTCTTAGACACTGAAACACGGCTATTTGAATGTCAAAATAGGCTGCCGGAATAAGTCCATTCCCATGCGAAGAGCCACACCATTCCTCCAGTCTCACATTTCTCTCAACAAGGATCTCTAGTGAATTAGTGTAATTGTAGATGCAACACATAAATATATATTTAAACTAGAGCCTTAGGCACTGAAACATTAAACATTTATAAACAATGTTTCTATTTGTTACTAAGTCAAACCTGCTTTAATTAATGCCTTTAATCTCCAATTAAATGCACAATCAAACGTAGAAAAACGGAAGTTAAAAGAAAAAGTTAACTCCCCTAGGAGAGTTGTCCGCCCCTAGGAGAGCTCTCCCATTCAATCCAGCGTGGTTACTATAAAGGTCATTGTAAGCCTTATTCCAATCCTCTTTCTCAAACCGAGACCAGTAGTAGACAAGGCCGCGGTACGAGGGCAAGGAAGGGAGGGCAAATTAAATTAAAGCAGGTTTGACTTAGTAACAAATAGAAACATTGTTTATAAATGTTTAATATTTGATTCCTAAGTCTTAAACCTGCTTTAATTAATGCCTCAGTACCAACATACGGAGGTGAGAACCTCGGACTTGAAGTAGTTCCAAAAGTAGGCTAAGTAACCGCTGGAATGACACAGAAAAACATGGGTATAAGCATGAAACAATCAACAATCAACAATTGAAACCCTGGTCAAGGACGAAAAAGGTTAAAATGTGGATAAGATACAGTTGTACTTATCTTGATTGTCTACATCCATGTAGCTGTGCTCGTGGTGTGGAAGTAATTTCAACCGAGAAAGGACCCCTACCCGCAGGTTGATAGGTCTACTCGGGAAGCCATCTATACCAAGAAAGGACCCCTACCCGCAGGACGATAGGTCTACTTGGTAAGGCTTATCTGCATGCAGATTCTTGGCTATTCCTAAGTCCGGGTGAAGCAGAACCAGTCCGTGCCTAGAGGTTGCCAAGCCACACCACTCTCAGTCCACAATCGTCTTACGTCCAACTTGCTTCTTGGGAGTTGAGCGTAGATGACGCAGCTGAGATCATTAGAAGGAAGTCAGATTCAACCTGAAAGACACAATCAAAACCGCAATTAAGGAAAAGATCACACTCACCATGGAGTCAGGCATCTTAGAGTGATGATTTAGTGTCCGACATCTCTTCGAGGATCCAAGGTCATCCATCTGACTTATTTCTTCCTTCAATATGTGATCAATCAAATGTGGACCAATAGTATGAATGAGATGAGATGATACAGCAATTTGCAGATTTGCTGCGATGATACAAAATGCCGCCCCCCCCCTTTTTTTGGAAAATTTAGTTGACCACGTGCTGGGCAGCTATAAGCGGCCCAAGCGTGGTCATCCTATCTGACTGGACTGACATATCTCTCAGATAGAAGTTGGTGAACGTGGAATTCGCCATCCAGGCACAAGATTGGACAATGTCAAGGAGGGACAGGTTCTTCCATAACGGCCATGACGTGGCAATGGCGCGAATCTCATGAGAAGAGGCAGTCGACAACAGAGGGGGAGCGTCTATGGCCAATTGATAAGACCATTTAATGGTTTTCTTCAACCACGCGGCGATGGTATTTTTAGTAATGTCACGCAAAGCCGACGGGCGAAGAGACAGAAATAACAGGCGCCGAGAGCCGCGAGCGGAGTCGGTACGAGTAAGATAGTGGCGAATCGCACGAACCGGGCATAACAGGAGGTCGTCCTCGAGCCCATGCACGAAGTCTGACAATGCAGGATTGGAGTACGAACGTTGAGCGCACGGACCTGAACGAACAGACTCATTTTTGGCGATAAACTCCGGAATGGGCCAAAAAGAAATGCGAGACCAATCCGCCGTCCAGGTCATAGAAGATCTTTCAAGAGCATGAAGTTCAGACACTCTAGACGCTAAAGCAAACGACGCCAAAAAGGCAGTCTTATAAGACACAGCTTTTATAGAAGCGAATTCTAAAGGTTCAAAGGGCGGACGAATCAGAGCACACAGAACCACACCGATATCCCATTTCGGTAACAGTTGGCGCGTACGGCGAGACTGTAACGCGAAGGCGCGAATGAGCGCAGAGATATTATCGTTTATACTAATGTCTGTACCCGAGGTAAGACGTAACACCCTAGCCAGAGCAGATCGATACCCTTCAATGGTGCTGATTTGAAACTTCTTATCACGATGAAGATGAAGGAGGAAGTCAGCTACTAGGGAAACAGAGGCAGAGTCGGGATCGGCATCATGTCCTCGGCACCAGGAGACGAAATAGGCCCATTTCGCCTGATAGAGCTGCGATGTGGAAGATCGATTGGCTGAAACCATCGTTCGTGCAACCTCTGCTGAAAATCCCTGGACTGCGAGTGCATTCTGGATAGTCTGCAAACGTGTAGGTTGAGCCACCGTGGGTTGTGATGAAAAATCCCGTGCGGTTGACGTAACAGGCTGGGCCAAACTGGCAGACGACGTGGCGGGGCCGTGAGAAGCGGGACCAAAACCGGAAACCACAGTCGACGAGGCCACCACGGCACTACGAGTAGGATGATGCAGTCGTGACGAGAAATCTTCTGAAGCACTTCCAGAATTAGGGCCATCGGTGGGTAGGCATAAGCTAGGAAGTTGTCCCAATTGATTGACAGGGCGTCGATGTCGAAGGCTTGAGGATCCAGAATCGGACTGACAAACAGGGTCAATTGGGCATTGTTCCTCGTAGCAAACAGATCGATCAGAGGGGACTCCCAGATGGTGGAGATCTGCTGGAACACCTCCGGATGAAGTTGCCACTCGGTCTGAAGAACGGTGTCCGGACGTGATAAGCTGTCCGCTAAGACATTGAGCCGACCCGGAACATGGCGGGCGTGTAGATGAATATGATGAATACGAGTCCACTCGTACAGATCCCAAAACAAACGAAACATTGGTAGTGAGCGGGTGGTTCCCAACTTGTCCGTCGCTATGAGGAGAGACGAGTACATGAGACGATGACTCCAATGTTGCACCGCCAGAATGACTGCCTTCATCTCCAGAAGGTTGATGTGAAGACTGGCATCCAACGTTGACCATCTGCCGGATATCACGAATTCGTCCAGATGGGCTCCCCAACCGGTCTCGGACGCATCGGTGTACAGATGATGACTCGGAGCCGGAAAGCGGAATGGAACGCCCTGCATGACGTTGAGCCGGGATTGCCACCAGACCAGATATGGATGAAGAGACGTCAATACCGGCACCGCTGGATTGATGGAAGGTGTCTGTAGGTAAGGATACAGATGATACTGTAGTGGACACACCTGTAGTCGGCCGTAATGAGTTAGGTCCTGAGTGGAAGTGAGCAAACCTACCAAACTTTGCCACTGTTGACGTGTCCGTGACGTTGATGACAAAAACTTTCGGATTAACAGCTGAATTTTGTCCCAACGTTCCTCCGGAGGGTATACCCGTTGATGATAAGTATCGAACACTGCGCCGATGTAACGGCGAACTTGAGCCGGGACCAACTCTGACTTGAGAGGATGAGGAATGAATCCTAGATGACGTAACACCAGAAGCGTGAACTGGACTTGCACGTTGAGACGGGACTCGTCCGCCGCCCATAGGAGGATGTCGTCTATATAAACCTCTATCTGAATACCTCGCAGGTGTAGAAATGCCATGACAGGAGAGGTAATGCGGGTAAACAACCAGGGGGCTATGTTGACCCCGAATGGGAGGACCTGCCATTCGAAGCGACGTTCGTTGACAACGAAGCGGAGATAACGGCGATGACGTGGATGAATTGGAATATGAAGATACGCGTCCTGCAGATCGACTGAGGCCAGCCAATCCCGATGATGTATGCGGGCCCGAATCGATGAAACAGTCGGCATCTTGAAATGAGGGGGGGTGGTGAGATGAAACTTGTTTAACACTTTTAGGTCGATCACCATCCGCATCTGGAGCGAGTCTTTCTTGGGGACCAGAAATACGTGGCTGTAAAACCCAACACTGTCCTCTGTCCGAGGTAACTCCCTGACAGCTCCCTTGTCGATGAGCGTGTTGACCGAAGACAGAAGAGTCCGCACGTGACCCGCGGAGACTGGTAGGCGGGATGGGCGTGGCCAAACGATGAGTTTGGGAAGGGAACGAAAAGAGAACAGGAAGACGCGCTCCAAAACTCTTAAAATCCAGGCGTCGTCCGTGATGAGACGCCAGTTGTCCACAAAGTATTGAAGGCGGCCGCCCACAACATGATGACTGAATGAACGGAAAGCAGGAGGATGAAAAACTTCGGCTTGATCGGACACGGAAACTTGATAGTCATTTGCTGGAATGACCACCTCTCTTGGTTGGTTTTCCACGAAAGGAACGGCGACCCCGGCCTCGTGGAGGTTTGTCGATACCCCGAAAATTCCCCCGAGCGCCCCCATCTTGATGAGTGGTAGAGGACCTACGACCACGTTTCTGGCGACGATCCGAAGAACCACCCCGAGCAACACCGCAATCAAGCGCGCAGTACGTTCTTCACGAATGACGGGTACAACGGACTCAATAGTATTGTTGAAAATGGAACTGGATGCTAATGGTTGATGAAGCAAATAATCCTTAACCATAAAGGATACGTCCGGCTTGACAACCTTAAGTAAGGCGTTGCGTTGCGCTTGGAGAAGCGAAACGTATGAATAAGAACTGGCCTCAATAACTTGACGGTTAGCCTGCACTAGGGTTTCAATGAAACCCCGCAAATAAGCAACGCGACCCGGAGACAAAGAAGTCGACCCATCGTCCAGGCGTAACTCAGGATCCAAAGCAATCCGCGAAGTAGCCAACAAAAACCAATCGGCGACTGAAGAAGCACGTTGGATTGCTAATAACATCTCTTGAATATTCTCCACGAAATTGGAATTGAACTCAAGCGGAGTCGACTTAGAAGACTTAGAAATGTGCGATAAATCTCGATCACGTTTGGGTGGTTTGTCAGGCAAAACGTTATCATGAAGTTCATGGCGAACCCGGAAACGAGGCTTCTTGAATTTATTGTCATCCTGTAATTGACGATCAAACTTCTCTAAATGATCCGCCCACGCTGGGGACGGAGCGCATGTACGAGGAGTCACAGACTTGGAAGACGTGAATGCAGAATCCGCAGCTGTCCGACACTTCCTAGATGAAACAACCTTGGAGGGGGCGGGCATATCCGGAACTAACGCTAAAAGCGCCTGCATTCTAAGCAAATAATCCATCTTCGACATAGACATATCCTCCGAACTTTCCCGAGAGGAAGAAGAATCATCCGACGCACTCGACGAGACCGGAGATTGAGAACGAGAAGACGATAAATCATGATCCACCGAATGATCAAGGAAAGGTGCCCGTTGATAATGAACATCGTAATCTTGATCAGAAGGAGCCGAAACCCTAGGTAAACGGTGAGTAGGATCAAGAGAAAGAACTGTCGAAGTACGAGAACGGCGTACCGGCGAACGGGAGGGCCGTAAATTAGTACCAAAATGAACCGGTGGACGAGACTTACGGATCGGAGAACGAGACCGTCGAACCGGCGCAATAGAACCACGAATAGGTGAAAACAAACGATAAGATGGTGAAACCGAACGTCGTGAACGAGAACGTGAACGGTATTGAGTACGTGAGTGTCGTGTAGCAGTATGTGAACGACGATGTGAAGAATCAACAATCGCGGAACCTGGAGTTCGTAAGTTCGCAACTTGAACACTTAATGGTAGAACCGAATGAGCTTCCATAGATTTTTCGGAATTAGGAAAACTATGTCTAGTCTTAACCCGTAAAGGAGAAACTGACACACGACGACGTTTATTTGTTTTCTTCCTTCTAGAAGACACATGTGGTGAACCGATAGGTAAAGGAGAAATAACCTGAGGCAAAGAATTCTTTTGTCTGACCGAGACAATGGAATGGCCAGGCAAGACCGACCTGGTCTTTGTTGAGCGTAACAAAGGAACGGGTTTTGGATCGACCCTAGACAATGAATCTCCGGACCGGGTCAAACTGTCTAGTAACCTAGAATTATCTTCGCGTAGAATAGTACCGCTTGGTGGTATACATACTGACGCGGGAGACACTGGGTCTTGACCAACTCGGTCAAGATCTTCATTAGACTTCATATCATTGACCAAAGAAATTTCTAAGACCCGTCTGTCGATCTCCGACATAGACGGATCATCACAAGCATGTAAAAGAAAAGCACGACGGGCCTGGGCATAACTCCTCCAAGCCGTCGGATCCCATAATACACATTCCGCGCACGTGGACGCACGATAACACAAATCTTTACATGAAAAGCAAGCCGTGTGAGAGTCCAAAGGGGATAAATCTTTCCCGCACGTACGACAAGGAATACAAGACGGAACTTCAGACATAATAATACAATAAGTAAGTTCCGAATAAACAACAAACTCAACACTTGATAAAGGATATACCAGCGAGACAACAACAACTAATGTTGTAAAAATTGACTCTGAACACTTCCCTAGATGTGCACTGCTCGAGCAAACAGGAGAAAGAGGATTGGAATAAGGCTTACAATGACCTTTATAGTAACCACGCTGGATTGAATGGGAGAGCTCTCCTAGGGGCGGACAACTCTCCTAGGGGAGTTAACTTTTTCTTTTAACTTCCGTTTTTCTACGTTTGATTGTGCATTTAATTGGAGATTAAAGGCATTAATTAAAGCAGGTTTAAGACTTACGAATCAAATGGGGCTATTTAAATGTAAAATAGGCTGTTGGAATAATTCCACTAACTCTTTGATGTTCCATCTCATGGCGAAGAGCCATACTTGTAGTCTCACACATTCCTCTCAACAAGGATCTCTAGTGCATTAGTGTAATTGTACACATATATATATTTTTTTTAAAAACTGATGGGACAGACATTTATTATGAAACCAACCTGATGAAATGATAAAATAATGTCTTCACTGCATGTTACCAATATTTGTAAAAATTTTCACTTTTGTCAGATAATCGAAAGCATATCCTTCAGCAGTAAATAACAATGAATACGAAGCTGCGCATCTGAAAACCCCTCGGCTCTGGGTACATTCATAATGTATTCAATTTGAACCAAGATGTCAGGAACACCAAGCAGTCAAGTCACAAATATACAGACTATCAAAAATTTTGCAATTAGGAATGACCCCCAAGGTTTCTGTCCAATCAGAGAAACCGGTATTCATTACATAAGTTTCTTGATGCATCAATGATGTATACCAAATTTTACATCGAGCGTTTAAACGGTATCAGAGATAGAGATCATTAATGATTTCGCATAAATTAAAGATGGCCGCTCATCCTTCCCGCCACTCAGAGGAACTGATGTGGTTATTAATTGAAAGTCTCTTGATACATTGATACTGTGTACTAAGTTTTGTATAAACACTGAAATTGTATCAGAGATATACATCATTAAAGATTTTGCATAAATTAAAGATGGCCACCAAGGTTTCCGCCCAATCAGAGAAACCAGAACTGTCATTTGTCGTAAGTCTCTTGATGCATCAATGATGTACTAGTATACCAAATTTTACATCGAGCACTTGAACGGTATCGGAGAATGAGATCATTAATGATTTTGCATAAATTAAAGATGGCCGCCCATCATTCTCCCCACTCAGAGGAACTGATGTGGTTATTCATTGCAAGTCTCTTGATACATCGATGCTGTATACCAAGTTTGGTATAGAACACTTAAATGATATCAGAGATATATATCATTAAAGTTTTTGCATAAATTAAAGATGGCCGCCAAGGTTTTCAGTCAATCAGGTCCCGATTTAAAGTATCTGTATGCATCGATGATGTATACCAACTTTCATATAAAACAATTGAATGGTAACAGAGATATGTATCATTATCGATTTTGCATAAATTAAAGATGGCCTCCAGGATTTCCAGCTAATCAGAAAAGCCGGTTTGGTAATTCATTGAAAGTTGCTTGATGTATCGATGATGTATACCAACTTTCGTATTGAACAGTTGAATGGTTTCCGAGATATGGATCATTATCCATTTTGCATAAAATTAAAGATGGCCACCAAGGTTTCCACCCAATCAGGTCCCAATTCAATAGGCTTCTGGTCCTTGACTAGGTAAATAGGCATACCAAATTTGGAATTCTTCAGTGGAACCGTTTTCCGTCTATCTCGCTCACGTACTGACGTACGGACGTACGAACAGACGGACGTACAAGATGACAATACCCCATGGCCAAAATTGGCCGAGGTGTAAAAATGAGTATTAAGATACAGTGTAAAATCCTCATGGTTAGATGGACTGGAGCTATGGTGGGATGCATCCTCTCATGGCATCATATTGTTTCATGTACCTCTTGTTGTCAGTACACCCCTAGTATATTACAGTTCTATTTGGTTATCTCCCCTGTCACCTTACAGCTTCAAACACAGCATGTTTGTGATATGCAGAGCTCTTTCATTTAGATCAGGGGGAAATGCTTGCAACATTCCATGAATATTTCAGAAGCAGAATTAAAAGAAAACATTTCTGAATACAGGGAAATTATTACGTAAATGATTTGACCACCACTGGATTTTAGAAACTTACTATAAAAAGATAATGCAGAGGGTCTTGAGGGGCAAGCTTAAATGGCGAAAATTCCAAACTGTAACTCAACACACATATTTCATGAAAATGTAAATGAATACAGGCAAAGTGAAATATCCCATTGTTTTCTACAATGAATTACACTTATACTGGTATTATTTAATACTACATTACTGCCCAAACACGCTTTCTAATGAGAATGAGTTAGTCCCACAAAATCACTCAACATGCGCCTCTCAAAATCTGTGGTTTAGCAGACGACATATTTTGAGCACGAAAGTAGTGCCACTGGAAAATGAATGAAAACATGCATAAAATTAGATAAATGGAAATGTAACTTAAACATATCAGACCTGCAACTATACACGAACATTAAAAATACAGAAACCTGGACACTCTAAAGAAGGAAGTTTCAGACCTCTTTCTTGTCGTGTAAGAACTGCTGTGTTAGCCAGACACAGAGCTGGTGCTCAAGTTTTTCTGACTACAATACAGGACCATTAGTCCCTACGGGCCTACATCGCCCCGTGAAAAAAGAGAGATCCTGAAGGATCTTGGCGCCCACCAATGGCCACCATTGTCCGATAATTGTAAGCTAATGACTAGAGGATCTTTTTGTCCATTGTTACTAAGAACAAACGATTGATTTGTAATTTTGTTTACAGAATTTCGAATCTGAGCGAAAAAGATCGAAACAGGGACACTGAAAAACGCCAAGATATAATCTAAGTTTCAGGAGTTTCAAGATTTCTAGAAACTGTACTTATGTCGGTTGTTATAATACAAGAGAAATGAGCAAAGTTAGTCTGAAAGTGAATGTACATGTACGGAGGATCCTTCGCCTGCATTTTGTAGTATTTTTTATTTTATTTATTTTTTTGCACGGGTCATCATTGGGTACTGGAAGCGAAGACCAATCTCTTTGAAACTTTGGCGTGAGCTATGAAACATACTTAAGATTTTATAATTAGGAACGAATGCTAATTCTGTTCTGTTTACTGGGCTAGTTTGAGATATCTCTGGGCTAGTTTGAGTTGTGACATTGAGTCACAAGAGTGATGTCCCTTCATGTAGCTGACCCGCCGGCAGACGAAAGGGTGGAGCAGTTCACTTGCTACTGCATGGACTAAAGAAAACTGATTTAAAATTTGAAGAAATACATTTTAATTCCGAATTATTTGAACTCCTTGATATGGACGGTGAAGGTATGGATATTCTCTATAGTCAATATATAGAATATGCCCCACCGTTTGATCCGCCGACTCTTGTGATGCAACGTCACAACTCGAGAATACCATATTAATTTGAAGCGTAACTTGGATTTTCGAATCGGACCAAAAAAGGTATCTTGCACTACTAGGCCCCATGTGGTACCTGTGTACCAAATTTCAGAAAGATCCATGAAATATTTCCTGAGAATTCACGATAACAATGTTTCAAGGGAAAATTGAAGATGACCGTCTTGTGGCCATATTGGATTTTCGATTCGGACCGATAAAGGTATCTTTTACCACTAGACCATAAGGGGAACCTGTGTACCAAATTTGAGAAAGATCCATGCAGTACTTCCTGAGAAATCACGATAACAAAGTTGCATGGGAAAATCCAAGATGGCCACCTGTTGGCCATATTGGATTTTCGAATCGGACCAGAAAAGGTATCTTGCACAACTAGACGACAAGGAGAACCTGTGTACCAAATTTAACGAAGATCCATGCAGTAGTTCCGGAGAAATCGCAATAACAAAGTTTCATGGGGAAATCCAAGATGGCCACCTGATGGACATATTGGATTTTGGAATCAGACCAGAAAAGGTATCCTGCGCAACTGGACCACAAGGGGAACCTGTGTATCAAATTTGAGAAAGATCCAGGCAGTACTTCCTGAGAAATCACGATAACAAAATTTTGTGGGGAAGTCTAAGGTGGCCGCCTGGTGACCATATCGGATTTTTCGATTCGGACCGAAAAAGGCATCTTGCAACATCGAGACCCTAAGGGGAACCTGTGTACCAAATTTGAGAAACTTCCATGAACTAGTTCCTGAGAAATGATGATAAAGTTTCATGGGGAAATCCAAGATGGCTGCCTGGTGGCCATACTGGATTTTCAAATCGGACCAGGAAAGGTATCTTGCACAACTAGGCCCCAAGGGGAACCTGTGTACCAAATTTGCAAAAGATCCATGCAGTAGATCCTGAGAAATCGCGATAACAAGTTTTCATGGGGAAATCCAAGATGGTTGCCTGGTGGCCATATTGGATTTTCGAATCGGACCAGACAAGGTATCTTGCACAACTAGACCCCAAGGGAAACCTGTGTACCAAATTTGAGAAAGATCCATGCAGAACTTCCTGAGAAATGACGATAACAATGTTTCATGGAGAAATCCAAGATGGCTGCCTGGTGGCCATATTGGATTTTCGAATTGGACCAGAAAAGGTATCTTGCACAACTAGACCCCAAGGGGAACCTGTGTACCAAATTTGAGAAAGATCCATGCAGTAGTTCCTGAGAAATCGCGATAACAAGGTTTCATGGGGATATCCAAGATGGCTGCCTGATGGCCATATTGGATTTTCGAATCGGATCAGAGAAAAGGCATCTTGCACAACCAGACCCCAAGGGGAACCTGTGTACCAAATTTGAGAAAGATCCATGCAGTAGTTCCTGAGAAATCGCGATAAGGTTTCATGGGGAAATCCAAGATGGCCGTCTTGTGGCCATATTGGATTTTCGATTCGGACCGAAAAAGGTATCTTGCACAACTAGACCATAAGGGGAACCTGTGTACCAAATTTGAGAAAGATCCATGCAGTATTTCCTGAGAAATCACGATAACAAATTTGCATGGGAAAATCCAAGATGGCCGCCTGTTGGCCATATTGAATTTTCGAATCGGACCAGAAAAGGTAT
This sequence comes from Hanleya hanleyi, assembly GCA_036873755.1. Classification (NCBI taxonomy): domain Eukaryota; kingdom Metazoa; phylum Mollusca; class Polyplacophora; order Lepidopleurida; family Hanleyidae; genus Hanleya; species Hanleya hanleyi. The sequence continues at coordinate 31,465 of JAVTVY010000811.1, forward strand.
CTTGCACAACTAGACGACAAGGTGAACCTGTGTACCAAATTTAACAAAGATCCATGCAGTAGTTCCCGAGAAATCGCAATAACAAAGTTTCATGGGGAAATCCAAGGTGGCCGCCTGATGGACATACTGGATTTTGGAATCGGACCAGAAAAGTTATCTTGCACAATTGAACCTGTGTATCAAATTTGACAAAGATCCAGGCAGTACTTCCTGAGAAATCATGATAAAAAAATTTCATGGGGAAGTCTAAGATGGCCGCCTGGTGACCATATTGGATTTTCGATTCGGACAGAAAAAGGCATCTTGCATATCAAGACCCTAAGGGGAACCTGTGTACCAAAATTGAGAAAGATCCATGCAGTAGTTCCTGAGAAATGATGATAAAGTTTCATGGGAAAATCCAATATGGCTGCCTGGTGGCCATACTGGATTTTCAAATCGTACCAGGAAAGGTATCTTGCACAAGTAGATCTCGACGGGAACTTGTGTACCAAATTTGAGAAAGATCCATGCAGTAGTTCCTGAGAAATCGCGATAACAAGGTTTCATGGGGTAACCCAAGATGGCTGCCTGGTGGCCATATTGGATTTTCGAATCGGACCAAAAAAAGGTATCTTGCACAACTAGACCCCAAGGGGAACCTGTGTACCAAATTTGAGAAAGATCCATGCAGTAGTTCCTGAGAAATCGTGATAACAAGGTTTCATGGGGAAATCCAAGATGGTTGCCTGGTGGCCATATTGGATTTTCGAATCGGACCAGACAAGGTATCTTGCACAACTAGACCCCAAGGGAAACCTGTGTACCAAATTTGAGAAAGATCCATGCAGAACTTCCTGAGAAATGACGATAACAATGTTTCATGGAGAAATCCAAGATGGCTGCCTGGTGGCCATATTGGATTTTCGAATCAAACCAGAAAAGGTATCTTGCACAACTAGACCCCAAGGGGAACCTGTGTACCAAATTTGAGAAAGATCCGTGAAGTACTTCCTGAGAAATCGCGATAACGTTTCATGGGGATATCCAAGATGGCTGCCTGGTGGCCATATTGGATTTTTGAATCGGACCAGAAAAGGTATCTTGCACAACTAGACCCCAAGGGGAACCTGTGTACCAAATTTGAGAAAGATCCATGCAGTAGTTCCTGAGAAATCGCGATAACAAGGTTTCATGGGAAATCCAAGATGGCTGCCTGGTGGCCATATTGGATTTTCGAATCGGACCAGAAAAGGTATCTTGCACAACTAGACCCCAAGGGGAACCTGTGTACCAAATTTGAGAAAGATCCATATAGTAGTTCCTGAGAAATGACGATAACAA
>JAVTVY010000812.1:0-36233 GCA_036873755.1 Hanleya hanleyi
CGTTCCGCTATGTTCATTTCACCAAGACGTCTAACGTATTGGAGGAGAGCAGAATACTGCCATACAAATTCTGTATTGCGTTGGAAGGAACATTCCTTTGTTATTCTAAAAGTAATATGCTAACGTTGAAAGTTAACGCCGTTGTAAGAACCGTAATATTATAAAAACCTTGTGAAACTATCGAAATGAGGAGGTGAATCGTGCTCGCTATATTCGAACAGCCGAAAACAATTTGACGGCATCTATCTATTATTGTTTGTTCGCGATGGATAGGTCTCCCTGTAGTGTCCACCTGTGACAATAGTCCCCCTGCAGACTGTTAATAGCTCGTACCTATGCGTAATCAAGGTGCTACCTGATGCCGTCCTTAATTCCGAACTTTAAGGTCAGTTCCGGGATAGAATAAATGGTGGTGTTTACTGACTAAAGTAGTAGTCTATCTTTGTGGGAATATTAATGGTTTATTTGCAGATTACCAGCTGCAACGCGTTATGGGTATAACCAAAATGACGGGCATGTGTAGTTATCAGGATTTTTCATCATTTTTTCGATCTGGATGAATAAAGTTCTGAAGTAATTATCGGACCATTAACCCTACTTGGCCTGGGGGGGGGGGATGGGGTGCCTCCCCCCCCCCTGCCAAACTTTCTGCGCTATCTCCAGAACGACAAAAAAACTCCGTGACTTTATAGTTTATCATTTATCATATTGGGGTCATTTTGAGCCTATTTGCATAACTCTCCGAGCAGAGGATCATGAGTAAATTCAAGATGGCGGCCACGTGGGGTACCAGAAAAGTGATGTTTTTGTCATATTTCTTCAAAATTCCGGCTTTCCGCGATGAAAAGTGGACAAAAGTGGAAAAACGTCACTGTGGCGTCATTAAAGCGGCCATTTTTTTACATTTTCCGGTACAGCTCGACCCAAGGGTATAGTGTGTTAAGTTTCAGCTCCCTAGTTCAAGGGGTAAGAAAAATAATTAGGAGGGGGGGGGGGCGGCAAAATGTTCAAAACATTCGCCGGCCAAGTACGATTAAATGGTATACGTATGGCATTCTTGGCACCATCTTACTGCGTTCTCGTATGCATTCTCCTCCTATCGTGTATATTCGTGGGTAGTTGTAGTAGTTCTTTCGGTCACAAATCAGCAAGAATGCCGTACGCATTGTACGATGATTGTTGGACGCATTCTACGCTTCTTGTACGATCATACTACGATACTGAGAAGAATTCAACACGATGTGTGGCGACAGTACTACGAATACCCACGCTGGCGCTACGTTTCATGAAGAATAGGCTACGCTTCCTCGCGAATCTCGTACTATTTCATAGGATTGCTCCACGATCTCTCGCGAAGACCATCGTATGTTGTACATTTCATAGAAGACGGATCATATATATAGGTTCGCGTGGCCTCCTGGGGTGTCGTGTCACAGCGTAACAGGTTCGTACTACATTCGTACTCACATCGTACTGCATACGTGCTTATTCGTAGCAGATTATCGAGCATTCGTAGTGGGTTCACGGGCTGCCGTGTTGATGCGTAGAGCGTTCTTCGTTGAATCGTACTACATGAGTACTCATTCTTGATGATTCTTGTTAAATGCTTATGGCTGTCGTACAAGGAACCTACGGCATGCGTAAGGGATTCGTAGGACAGTTTCAAAGAGGCCCTCTACAGGCGAATTGACACGAATCGACCAGATTAAAATATTCGTGGTCATTTGCCGGCATTCTCCACCCAATTCTTGACAGTGTGACTGGGGCTTTACTGAGTGAATTCGTAATGGCGAATAACAGATGTACTTTTGTGGCAGGAACTTATTTTCTTGCCCCATGATGTGACGCCAGTGGGACAACATTAATTGGTCTCGTTTTTATGGACATTTGTTCAAGGATGCGAGTAATTTTCACGTTTCTATTAATATTTTGTTGAATACCTACAGCTCACTCGGACGTAAAATTCATTGCAGGCCTATGCACACTGAAACAAAACAGAGGTAAAACTCATAAAATAGACAGAGGTAACGAGTTGAGTCAGAGTAACTTTAAGCGGGTCACAGCCTAATTATAGTCACCCCCAGGCATAACGAGCTAAACAATGCTAGTCTGTCAGACCAAAGGTATAAACAGTACAGATGGATCACAGTGATGAAGGTGTCACACTTCGTACCATTGATTCTCCTATAGCCCTGGCCGCGATCTCTTGGTGGATAAATTGAATACATAAATATTGACTTCACGGTCTAGAATACAAGGGATCATTGTGGATTTTGATTCGAAATCTTATCGAAATTACAATTCCTGACCCGGTGACAATATAGCATAATACATGCAGGTTTATTCTTAATATAAATTCTTCGGGATGTCGGAACATGATCAAATCAATCATCTTTGCCAATGTGAAGAGATTGTACATCAATTAACGATGAGCACCATGAAGGTGAATTCCTCATGACCATTCATGTGCATGTGGCCTCAGTGCGTAGGACATGATATGACCTATATGTTAAAAATGAACATGTAGTATGAGCTGCTACCGCGGACAGGTATTTTCTGGACTTCATTTCCAAGTTTATCAACCATTTTTTTTTTCAACTGACACCTGAGAAGCGCTCAGCGATTGCATATTTCCAACCAAATCTTTCATCTGAAGTCTGGGACTACGAAGTAATATCATTTCATCAATGTGGTTACATAAACTGCTGGTAGCTATTTGTGATTTTTATCACAAAACACGGAATAGCGCCAGAATAAAGTTCTTACAGTTTACGAGCGAGGTCCTGTAGTATGGTCACCCTCCGAATTAGTCCAGTCCGTTTTCTGTATATCTCCTTCAGAAGACATAAATTCAACAAGATAGATTTGGCACCACAGCCCATGCATCCTTGATCTCATCTTCTGAAAGTACGTCATCACACAATTTGACAATAGAGCCAACAAATATTATATCGGTTTGGATTTGTAGATAGCATTGTCGCCGTCAGTATTATTCGCAATAGTATTATCCACCTCAATGTCCGCAGTCCATTAAAGAATTCCGCGTCCATAATTCAAAGACCTAATTCATATAACAGCATTAACACCAAATAAAAAAAATAAAAAAATAAGCCATAATATAAAAATAGACTAGTTTTCTAGCAAGAGAGAAGCTGTCAACAGTTTTTAATGATGCCGGCAAAACATCATGATGTTCCAAAAATATCAAATCCGTATGGCTGCTCAGTATTGTTAATTCATACGATGTTTTTGTTAAAATTGTTATTCAAGAGTATGGTCTGTCTCAGTCACGATATGATTCCGCCTGTCCATATAAAAACAATGAGGATCTTGAAATACATGCGTTCATACGGCCCCTAGCACAGGTTTTAGCGGAATTAGACACAAGTCGCTTAACGCCATAGATCGTGCACGCTACATTCGTATTTCACTCTCTTACCAGTCACAATATATTAGTAAGGCGTACAGATGAAGTTCGAAGATTCATAATCACAACTATAGCTTCCAGGCGTGTATAAATTGCAGTCTCCTTGGTAGCATTAGAGTAATTGAATATTTTGGTTGATATAGATTCAATATACATATATGAAATGCAGGGGAGTCTGAGAATATTTTGGTACAGTGTTGTGTACCTCTGGATCAATCAGTTGTTTAGTTTCAATAAAAGCCGGTCTTGGGATATTTTGACTATGTTCACTGGGCGATACAATCGAGAATACGATATATCTTGGACAAACTTTAGTGATTGCGGGTGGTATATTTCCTGAAGCACAGAGCGTTGTATATTTCTTGCTATTATATATAAAGCTCTCAGAGTAAGTATGTATACTATTGGATGTGTTACTTAAACCCTAAGTAATTTAAAGTGATATGATCGTGAATCAACGCACTATTAAATGTTCTTCAACCATGGCTGCGATGCCTCCGTTGCTGGGGTTTTAAATAGCTGGGTAATATTGGATACATTTGAACGACGGTTTGTAACATTGCCGAACCCTTTGGTATTATCATTTGAGCCATACGGAAACAATGATCCAAGCTCTAGCATCTAGAACAGTTCCCGTTCTCGGATTTTCCTCTAATATCCAAAGGCGGAACCATTGAGAGATAGGTAGACCATGCCTATGATCTGGATACGAAAGTTGTCTCTGCCATGGTCGGGGACAGAAAAATGGTTACCCCAGACGGAGTCTTTGGGTGACCACTACACTTCTTATGGGAAAATAAATACATACAGTTTGTAGTAGATTTGTAGAAAGTTACAGTTTGATGTAAAAGACCTTGCTTTGCTGTCAGAAATATATCTTCCATTTGAAATGAAAAAAAAAGATCTTAGTGCATTTCGTTCTATAAGAGACTCGGCCGAGGAACTTGCACTAAAGTTCTTCGAATCTGTGTTACCATTATTCTCTTCATTCGTAGCCACAGTGAAGCTAGGGTGTACAGGGGCCCGGCCTCAGGTACAAAGTCCACCAGCCGAACGCGAGTTTAAAATACAATCGCCTAGCCCGACCATGGAGAGCCTCATTCGTAGTGAAGGACACCATTTCCCAACACAAAAATCAAGGACTCAGGATTCATAGTAGGCCACACAAATAGCCCATAAAACTGGGGGAGTGTGTCTTCGAAAATGTTAGTGAAAAGCATTTTGTAGATAAATATTTCGACATATATTTATTCATGTCATCGTCGGGTTCCATGGGTATATATAAATTTTACAGAAAAATTCAAAGCTAATCAACCTGTCAGACATAATATACAGCGAGTAATGTTTTAACCAATGAATGAAATTAACCAGAAACCTGCTCATAAGAACAAGCCAATGAAAGGAGGTGCTCATTGAAAAAGTACGAGTTCTTTAGATGTTTTGAGACTACAGTTCAGTTGGGGATTTCTCGTCTTCAGAATGCTGTAGAAACAGTGGGTTAAAATTGCCCTATTGGAATGTCCGCTAACATTTTGTTTAAGGCGAATGAATAAATACCTGTCAGTTTCACCTACAACCAGCGCAAATAAACTTATAAGCAACGCAATTTATGTACATAAGTGGTACTCTGTTGTTAACAAGCGCTGGATGAGCGCAAAGACCTCCGTCGAGGCAACAGGGTCCGTAGCCTAATACATCACTGAATAACATACGGCCGGATGCCAAGCTCAATTTTGCATTTGTTGGACGTTAGCTTCATCAATGGTAATTAATCTGGGATTGAGGGTTCCTCACTAGCATGTCCAGACAGGGATGTGAAAGTCACATTCCCAGCAAATAATTTTTGTTTGATTTGACGTGCTTGAAATATTGTGGTATGGAATAGAGTATATTGATGGAAAACCTGGAAAAGTGCTTGAGACATTAGGCCCCATCCCACCCACACCTCCCCATGAGAGGATCCCCTCACCCAAATCAACACGTTAGCGACAGAAATGAGACCCTGTGTGCCTAGTTGTACCAACTTGCTTGTGATTTTGTGCTACACAGCAACACTTCATATTTTGTATGTGTACAGTATAGCATCATCGATGAGAGAATGCTCTTCAAAACACATCTGATTTTACCGACACTTCGTTTTGATCTGTCTCAACATCATATGATGAGGATTCAATGCGCTCGGTATAATTTTGTATACTGGTGTTACAGGTCACCTTCACCTTCACCTTACTGTATCAATGACCATGGACTTGTACATGTATCACATTCACATTGAATGGTGATGGCTGATGAGAATATTGCCCCTATGGAACAAATGACTGGATTCCACGCAGCAAATATTTATTGTGTAACAGTGAGAAGAAAATTAATTGTATAAACATTCCAAGCCTCATTGAACACAAGCCGCACCATACTTGATATGAATATAACACGCGTACATTAGCTCGCTTGGACGTCGCTTAGTTAAATATGGACAGACTCGCAAAAATAGAGTATAGAGTCCAAACAAATGAGGCAAAATACTAAATCCTGGGAAATTAACAATACACAAAACTTATAATTGTTCAACTACTTGATTAGTTGGTTATTTCTACTTACAAAACTGGCTCGTTTGTCGCCCGATTCTGTTAGAAAAAGCAGACGACAGGTCGCTTGGGAGACCAACAAATAAAATATTTTGAGATTTGCTTCCTTTGTACAAACTGACAGAAAGTCATATCAAGATAGTAATTACACTAGAAGTTGAAGAAATTGATGGTGAATCTGATGATATCTGGGAAAAATAACTTTTTCTTTCGTCATCTTTGACATCGGCAAAAGTTTTGATGCTGGTGAGGGCGCTACTGTGGATTTGGAGGGGACAAGTAATGATTTGAGTTATTCCCCTTGTTTTCTCTCATAATGTGGAATGGCGGTATTTCATGGTAAAATGACTGCTCCCTCCGACGTAGTTTTTGACGGTAGGCAACGGCTTTATGATGTTTTTCACTCAGTGGATGTCTGTTTTACTGGGATAAGTGCTATATTTGCTCAACAATCTATTCTCGACATACAATGACTAATATCCAATAATAATGTATCTCTAAATTGTCGAAAAATCGCTGAGAAACAAGTGTTCGCTTACTGGTCCTGTATCACCATATTTTCGGAGATCAAACCACTCTCTTTGAAATCGTTCCTCACTCAAGTAAATTGCTGCTGGAGAATATATTCATACCTGAAAATAATTATCAAAGTTCGGTCCATTGTTTTCTGCCACTAGTTTTTATTTTAATATTCAAATCCCATTTCTGGAAATTAAAATCCCTCAAAAGTGCTCGCTTACTGGTCCACCAAGGCTACGACAGAATGTGGAGTGAATTTTATGCGAAAAAGGGCTGTTTAGCAATGTCCGCTTTTCCGTGGAATTCATGAGCGCACGATTGAAGTATCATGGGAAGATATATATTTCCAGTCGCTATCCCCCCCCCCCCCCATCTTCAAACAAAAGGAAAAGAAAAAGCCGAGAGAGCGCCTCGTGAGGCAGAGTTATTTTTCCAGACTACAACAACAACAGTTTTTGCCTGTATCACAGTTCGAGCTTCCGATGACCCTTCAACCTTACCCAGACGACGGATAATTTTTGACAGATTATCCGGCTAGGTTGTTGATCGGATTCACAGATAACGATTGAAGCATGGGAAGATATATTTTTTCAGTCGCTATCTCCCCAACCCTCACCCCCCCCCCCCCAACTAAAAAAAAAAGAAAAGAAAAAGCCGAGAGAGTTCTTCGGAGTTTTACGTGTTTGACCTCTGACTTTGAATTTGACTTCTCACTTCCGACTCGCATCCTGGTGAATGACACTCGTCCTTTATCTTTTTGCCGATTCAGAGATTCTCGAGGAAGTTTCCAATTATACTATCTGGAATGCGAGTTTTTCTTTCGTGAAAATTTACTTTTTATGAAAGCGCAGGTTTGTCTTTACCTCGCATACCGGCCATCTGTACCAGCGCGAAGCTGTAAGTACACGCGCAAATTTATTACCCTCGAATAAAGAGACCCGGTGAAAGCGCTGCAAAGGATACACACCTTTTGTGACGTAAGCATTCATTTGTGTCCAGAAACTTTTCAAAATTTCGTCGGGAACCATTGCAATCCCTATTGGAAATCACACGAGTCGTGGGTTCCCCATATGACAATTATTTGGCGGGAGATTTCACGTTGCGCTCCTAGACCTCCGTCTGATCGACGGAGGTAAAAAACAATGTTTTTGTATATTTGTTGTTTGCCATATAACAATCATTTGAGAGGACCACGTAGCAGTTTAGTGATTCCACCAATACATTCCCTTGCTATGCATTCACCGTGTTTGCCAACATAAGGCAGATTTAACTATATTATAGGAATATGATCACGGGCATCTTTCGTTCTGTCTTATCTTTTTTAAATAACCCATATCTCCGACAAACGGAATATACTTCCGAAAGGGGAGCGACCACGCAAATATTGAAAAACGAAGACCGACGTCTTATTTTGGGGACAGGAGTGTTCAAATGATCCCATATTTTCTGTTTATCAAATTAACTTGATATATTTCATATGCTCATAAATCGAATGAATTGTTCTTGTAACATTTTTTTATAATTGACATTTTGTTCGTTTTTTTGGGCAAGCACATACAATTTAGTCTTGAAATGATCAGAATACAATATTACATGCACCATATCATATACCATATAATATACTATACATGTAGGCCTACATAATATACTTTTATATAGAAGTGGGCAGTCCGTATCATATCGTGGCGGACGAGCACCGCCGGCACGCGTATAAAACCGTGGTCAAGGCGCTGGATGACACGTACACGTTTCGGAGCCGTCTGTCAAGTTTATAAAGTCTGCACACACTGTGTGTGACAGTCTCAGCCACCAGCCGCGAGCAAGAAGCGCACATACTATGGAAAGCCATCAGTGTAACTTCTGGGTTTCCATACGTGGTAATTATATTTTCCACACGTGGAAAATACAGCCAATGGTTTGACTGGTAATTACCACGTGTGGATATTTCGACCAATTATTCAACCAGGAAATACCACACTTGGAAATTATTTACCACGTGTGGAAAACATCCACCTATGATAGAACTGGAAATACCACGTGTGGAAATTATTTACCACGCGTGGTATTTATCATTCAATCATTGAACTCGGAAATACGACGTGTGGTAAATAATTTCCACACGTGGTATTTCGCTGGTATTTCTACACGAGGTAATTCTCTTTTCCACACGTCGTAATTCCGTTTTTGAATTCTACCAATTAAAACAATCGTTACAGAACGCAATTTATGCTGTCAAGGAGCACAATGGCTAGAGTCACACATGTATACATGCACAATACCGTACACATGATCAGATAATACAAAGCAAGTTTGGTAAGCCTGCAAAGTCGCTCCAAACTGTTAATTTCTGATATTTTAAGCGACCTTTCTTTGTGAAGCTTTCATTCATTGGCTGGGTAAAATGAAATTTCGACGCGCGGATAACTGGGAATATCACGTGGGGAAATTATTTACCACGTGTCGTATTTCCGAATTCAATGATTGGATGATAAATACCACGCGTGGCAAATAATATCCACACCTGGTATTCCCAGTTCTATCATTGGTAGATATTTTCCACACGTGGTAAATAATTTCCACGTGTGGTATTTCCAGGTTGAATAATTGGTCGAAATATCCACAAGTGGTAATTACTAGTCAAACCATTGGCTGTATTTTCCACGCGTGGAAAATAGAACTACTACACGTGGATAATAGAATTACCACACGTGGAAAGTAGAATTACCACGTGTGGGAAACCAAAGTTATGACACTGTTGGCTTTCCATACACATCAGCCGGGAGGGCGTGTACACTGAAAAATGTATTCCCTAGTGTGTTAAGGAATACTTCCGAAGGCAATAGAAAATTTTTAAAGAAAAATCCCCAACCTGCTATTGACGATTCCTTACTGTGCCCCGGAACAACCCCCTCAGTACAACAATCGAGGAATGTTTAACGAATATTTTTCAGTGTACTGACTAACTGTCACTAGTATATTTACCTAATGTGTGCACGGTCTGGGAGCCTCAACTACGGCTATATATTTTACGAGTCAAAACTTCTGTGACAATAGCATCAGCGTCGAAATGAGAGGTACAAAGATGACCAATATTGGTCAAATTGACTACGTTCATCATTTTTGTATTGTATATATTTTTGAATTTTATAATTAGCTTTGGTTTCGTTTTGTGTGCTTCTTGTGCAGGGGATTTTCTTTACTGCTTTCATTTTGTATATCGAAAATTTAATAACGGTTATAAAATAGCTCAAATGCCTATTTCTCATTTCAGGTAATCCCAAGATTATATTTTCCGATAAAAATTAAATATTAATATCTGGTGAGGCTAACCATAGTTCATTTTGCCTCCAGAATAAATTTATTTCATCACAGTAACACGAAAGATGAATAATAGTCTCCGTGGTTCTATTACAAAATGTGCACAGACTACAAGCATTAGTATCCATTTTATGTGCAAATATTTTGGTTGTCAGTATTCTATTAATAACACAATATTGAAACCGTTCGTATTTCACTTCCTTGTATTTCGATACCTGAATGTAAAACAGTTTCCCATCCGACTCATGATATGATTTCTGAAGAATTTCTTCCAGTTTTAAATGTACCTTTGCTTTTTCGAATTTTGGGTTAAGTAAAGTTTTATAAAATATCTAACAGTCTTTTCTATTCGCTGACAGGCGAGATACAGCTGGGATTACAGGTCCTATAGGATATTTTCTTAGTGTTTTGAATCCTATCAAAGTTCCTGCTGCTTTAGCTGATTTTGTAACCGATAATATTCTAAGTAATTTGTTTTAAAATTGGATCGTGATTCGAATGTTTGAAATGATAGGAATTCTCCCGTATCATCCAGAAGGTCATTGACGAAGCGGACACCTTTATTATTCCACCTAGCAAGGTAAAATTGACGGTTATTGATAGTAAACTTGTTGTACCATAACTTTTCACTGCTGAATTCTGTACATGATTTGTATCCTAATTGTTTTTGAAAATCCACCCACGCTGAAAATACATCCCGCCAAAAATTGTTATCTGAAAATGGTATAACTGCTTCGCTAAGAAACACAGAACCTTCTTGTACTGGATCTATGTCCTGTGGAATATACAATTTTAATATTGTACCCCCCTTCGGATTTGAATTGAGTCTCTTCATCCATGATATCTTTTGTGCCTGAATTACATATTTTATGACCGGAATGTCTAACCCCCCTTCTTTAAATGTTTTAGATGCAGTTTCCCTAGAAATTTTATCAGGTTTTGACTTCCATATAAATTCATAACAGTCGTTTGTAGAATTTCGATAACTGGATCAGGCGGGTTTGGAAGAGCCGAAAAGAAGTGGTTTAATTTTGGTATTAGTAAACTTTTAAGAATACTTATTCTACACCGGGAGGTAAGTCTACGCTTCGCCCATGAGTTCATGGACATTTGGATTTCTTTCAATTTATCTTTGCAATTTCTTTCAGCCATTTCAGCGAGATTATGTGTAAATATTAATCCCAGTAATTTGAACTCCCCCTGTGACCAGTCTAATTTCGATGTTGTTCGAAATGTTGCATCTGATATTTTAGTTGATCCTAGTTTTATTATCCTGGTCTTGTCAACATTAATTTGTAAGCCTGAAAAATTTGCAAAGTGCTAATGTATCTAAAAAAGAGCTAAGATTTTTAACCGATCCATCCAGAAATATTGTTGTGTCATCTGCATATTTTGAAAGTAAATATTCTACCCGATCCATCCAGAAATATTGTTGTGTCATCTGCATATTTTGAAAGTAAATATTCTACATCACCAATTTTAATTCCTGTTATATTTTTGCTAGATCTTAACATTGATGCAAGTATCTCAGCACAAATTAAGAATATGTATGGTGATAGTGGGTCTCCTTGGCGACAGCCGCGCGAAATATGCAAGAACTGTGACACAAAACCGTTAACTAATACACAAGTTTGCGCGTTGCGATAAAATACACTTATCCACTTCTGTATAGAGGGACCAAATTTGAAGAATTTTAACATTTTCTGAATGAATGACCAGTCTACCGAATCGAAAGCTTTTTCGAAATCTATTAGCATTAACCTTCCTGGCTTATGGTGGTTTTCTACATACTGCCTATAAATCTTCCCGACATAAATCCATTTTGATCAGCACTTATTAAATGTAGTAAACAATCTTTTATTCTCCGCGCAATGGCTGCTGATGCTAATGCAATAATGTCGCAAACCGTGCCAAAAGAATTTATAAAATTCTGCGGTGTATCCGTCCGGTCCGGGACTTTGCCGTTCTTCACATTCTTTAAGACTTGTGAGATTTTATCAAGAGTTAGCTTCCCTTCAATAGACTCCGATTGTGTTTCACTATGTTTATCACTCGTTTCTTTCCTACTATAAAGTTTTGTTTAGAAAGATTTTGTTTCTTGTAAAATTTCTTCCGAATTTGTTAATATTTCACCTTTGGAATTTTCTATTCTGTTTTGTGGGTTTTTCTTCCATTTCTGACCAGTTTACCTTCAACTTTAGTCTTATTAATACTTTCTAATTTTGTATTTATCTCTTCTATCTGACTAAGGACTAATTTCTTTTCATCATATTCTTTAAGTAAATCTAATTCTTTTTCTTTTATCTGTAATTCCTCTTTTAAATGAAGTTGTTCCTTTTCCCTTTCTTTTTATGTGATGAATATGAAATTGATTTACCCCTTAAATTTAATAATATCATTCAACAATAAATGATCATTGATAGGTTTTATCTTCATTATGGATGTTTAATACATTTTCTGGTTGTGAATATTGCTTTACTGTTTCCCTAATTGTTCTTTTAACCAACTCTACATAATTGTTATCCCTCATTAATGAATTATTGAACTTTGAATGACAATGCTTTTGTGATGAGTGAAAGATCTGATCTGTAACTTGAGTGGATATCAGTTTTTTTCACACCGTGCAATAGATTTTGTGAAATTAGGAAAAAGTCCAGTCGCGTTTATTTCAGCAGCGTCGGCTGTCGCCAAGTGTACCTTCTAAGTTCTGGGTTATGTTCGCGCCATGGATCCAATAAATGATGATTTACATGTAAATAATTATAAGTGTCAAATTCTGGTTCTTGGAATAGTTTTAAGTTTTCACAGAGAATAGTATGTTGACTGTTCTATTGCTCTAGTATATACTGGATATGTTAACAAAAAGTTGGGATAAACTGTATTGGGAGCATAAACTGAAACCAACGTAAATCTCATAACAGAAGTTTTAATTTCCAGTATAAGATAATTGCCATGTTTTGAATCTATTTTGGATTTAAGAACCTCAAATTTGAATGTATTATTAAATAAAATAGCCACTCCCCTCAAGTTACTGGTATAAGGGCTAATGTAAACATCATATCCCCATATCTTCCGATATTCTCTGTTTCATCTTCCGAGTGTAATGAACATCCTCTAAACAGTATATTGATGATTTTTTTCTCACGCAGATGTCGAAATATATCTGTCCGTTTTTCTTTATTGTTCAGCCCTCTGCAATTTACTGATGCTATTGTTATGTCTTGTTCAACCATTTTTTATGGTGTACAGATATCCTGAACTCCCAAGCCGTGCTTACATTTAAAAAACACATATATTAGTATAGCCAACCGCATTATCCAGTATATTTGTATATGCTCCTCTTTTTTTTCAATATAGCTACAACCGATTTATTGCATAAAGATGGTATGACAGAAAAAGAAAACATTCCGTCATATTGCCTTAATATATATGCCTCTCATCTCATGGTCTCAGTTATGTAATTTTGTGGATATTTCTCGTCATTTTTATTCAATAATAGATGCTGTCCAATATATATTATCTGATAATAAAAAAAATAATCACAGATCTTGGTACATTTCTATTTCAATTATTGGGAATTGTGTCAATATAATGCAGTGGCTTAAGTATAATTGAACTGAACTATTTCCCGAATATTATAATCTCGCAGTTTATTGGACCCTCAGTATATTCGTTCCGGAGTTACTAAAATGTCACAATGTAAGTTCAGACCATTTCAACACAGTTGTATCTTAGAAAGAAAAACAGATTGTATATTTTAATTATTCATTGTCATACATGTCTCAAATAAATTTTATCTGTTATATAATTTATTGTGTTTCACATATTTCGGCAGATACTATTTCCATTCCATTCTACTGTAATTATTTATGCATCAATTCATTTCAATCAACATGACAATGTAATATTCACCGGCCTTTATACATTGGTATATCACATTGCCGTAAAAACTATATATAGTGAGAGGAATTTGACAGGTATTTGAATTTTTTGCCTGTATTTGAAGACAAAAAAAAATAACAAAAATGGTTTCAGTGTGGGTACGAGCAAAAATTAAACTATTAGTCGGACAGAAGTGAAGGGCTATGCTCTCTGTGGGGTGCAAATATATTGGTACATGGTGTGCTTTTCCTTTAATTAGTAATGTATTAATCGGTAAACGTGCATACCCACATGTGGGGGCATACATGCGTACGCTGCATCAGTATCCATACAAGTCAACCTATAGACGTACATGTACATCCCAATTCCGCGATATCGCCATCCGCACACAAAGCTCATGCTCTGTTGCATATAGTGTTCTATTATAGGCTGACTGGTCACTTTTACGTTTGACAGGATTTGTAGTTTTCTATTCATACACGTTACCCAGGGCAAGTCGGTCATGTAAAATTGTTCGCCACACGTGGGGAACCTTTTGTCCGACTGAGAAAAGGTCAAGCTCCATTGAGGCTATTGCATTGTACAAAATTGGACGAAACTCTGGCTATTAGCATTCGCCTATTTTCCGAGTGACATTTTATACCGGTACCATGCAGTTACGCTTTAGATTATTCACAACATTGTATTTTCGACCATTTAGTGACAATACATGCATCCAGATAAATGAACACGGTACTGTCAACAGTAAAATACAATTCAACCTATAGGCTTATACGTACGATCACATTCAATTTATTGTTCTGACCTTTCACGACCGGACTGCCAGAATATTAGAGCAATTGGTAATGTGTACGTATCCGGTGGTGTACAGTTTGAAAGCATAACACTTGTATGTACTGTAAACAAACGTGTCAGGAGATCTAAATTCACCGGCTAATGTCGTTAGGGTGATTGACAGATGGGCATTTCTGAACTCAGTCCACAGAAACATAGAACCGTTTAGTTTGAGTACATGTATGTACTGTTGGCTGTCAGTGTCAGTCTGGGTCATGGGAGCTTGAAATAAAAGAATTAACGAGGTATGGGTATTATAATATATTAACAGGGAGCCCTAGCAAGGAGTCGACACCCCCACATCGGCACCCTCACCAAAGTACGGTATGTGCCATTATTTCACCGTTCCGCATGCCACACCCCGCAATCATCGTCAACCATATTTTAATATTCTGCGCATAATAACATCATACCAGTGAGAGTGACATTTCCGGGTGTGATCTTCACGGTCTCGTCGACGTCGGACCAATTCTCCACATTGTCACATATGTTTTTCGACAAATGGACAGTAAATGTTAATGTGATCTTCACGGTATCGGACCAATTCTCCACATTGTCACATATGTTTTCCGACAAATGGACAGTAAATGTTAGTAGGCGATTTTGCGATTTTGCGATTTTGCGATTAATCCATGATTTCTCCATCCACTGATGTTAGTCAAAAAGTGCTAATATACCTACATGTATTAGTGAGTCCTCAATAACCTGCTGAACTTGAGTGTCTTATCCAAGTCTCTCTGGGATCGGAGCAAAATTCCAAGGTTACGTCAAGGCGAATTCGTGTTGGACACTTGTCACTCTGGCGTAGCTCATACGCAACACTGGATAGTTTATCTCGGGCCACGCGCAACTTGGGCGGTCGATCTGTTCTCACGGACATCCGTGTACCCTTTAAATTCTTCGCCTCGTCCATGACCATGTCGCGCTCTGTTGTTGCTATTACTATTACCGTACATATTATAAGCACTGGCGGGGTTTCTCCCTTCTCGGTTTGGTTAGCCGTCCTCCGCGGAATTCTGTGGCATGCTATAAATTTCATGTTGTGCACAGTCGACGGATTAATTTTCAACATTTCTTTCTTAATTTTTTTTGTCACTAACTCCCGTATAACGGGAGGTTACGCTTGCGGTCATGTATATTCTTTGGAGTAAGATTGCCTTCCAAAGACTTTATCTGCTTGTCTTTTGTTTGTAAACAGTCTTTAAGGGACTTGATTTTTGTCAATAGTTCGTTCCTGATGGCAGGAATTTCGATATTCCGTATATCTCCAATAACCTTTTCGTGATGATCAAGCGACTATTTTCGTTGACAGTGTCCCGAAGTTCACTTATAGTTTTTTGGTACATTGGCCAGGTCCAGTCTGATTTCCTGCCCATTTTATCTGTGTTTTGTTTTAGACGTGTCTCTAATCCAGCGAGGAGTTCCTCTATATTTGTACCGGTACTTGCTTGCGAATTGTCAGCCATTATCGGTATTCTTTGGTGGTTTTTTTCTCTTCTGTCGTGGTTTAAGCGGCATTTATCGCTCAGATATGGAGCTCCGTGCAAAACTTATGTCAGTAGAGACCAAAAGGTCACAATCCACTTTTTTTTTCAAAAATCGACACATACCGATTGAAGAGCCGTTCATACCAATATTGTATACGTTTAAACTGGGCTATATTGAAGGTTTGCTGGGGCCTTTTTCCATAACTATTACTGCTTTTGAATCTTCAGGGGATAATCTTTCAAAAAAAAATTGAACTCTTTTGCGATTCATCTGAATTGAGGTCAATAAAGTTCAAGAGGTCACGGCATGCATTTACGGACAAAAATCAACACAGTCTGTAATTG
This sequence comes from Hanleya hanleyi, assembly GCA_036873755.1. Lineage (NCBI taxonomy): Eukaryota > Metazoa > Mollusca > Polyplacophora > Lepidopleurida > Hanleyidae > Hanleya > Hanleya hanleyi. The sequence goes on from JAVTVY010000812.1 coordinate 16,398, forward strand.
ATTGTATTCTAGAAGGGTATCTGTAGTAGTTTTTATGAAACATTTGGAACTTCTGTTCAGTGTTTTATGCTCTGAAACGACCGTCATAATAAATATCGTTGAAATCTAAAAATAGGGGGTTTGGTAGTGTAAACATCAATCTGTATCAATATACTGAATCCTATTTAACTTGAGGAATATGATTGGGTTACCAAGAGATAAGGCTTGCCCGTTGTTCGAATTTAGTGTGAACGTTTGTCATCAGAGGTCAAAGATCAGGTCATACATATCAATTTCTGCATAGCTAATGGTTTAAAGAGATCCATTATTAGAGAAGTATGTTCTTTTCCCTTTGCAATGATGAATATATTGTGCCACCCATCGTCATGCACGGTATATCCCCTATAAGCGTGATATTTATTTAGTAGTAGAGGTTGGAATACAGCTCTGAACAGTTAGTCTTGCAACAGGGGCTGAAAAGGCCTTATCTTTCGATCAACCTGGCCGGAAGTACCACAGTTGTCATCATATCTTAAATTAATCATTGAAATGCAGACACCATGAAACCCCATAATAAAATAAAGGTTGTGCGAGTTGAATACTCCGCCATTTCCCAAGATGGTCAGCTTTTTTTGATCGAACTATGGCGCACAGTTTCCTAAAACAGCGAGGTAAAATGTTGCAAATTTTCAATATGACGGTCCAAAATAGCTGACTATGTCGTTGAAACTATATATCTGACAAACTGTGCCAGATGAGAGAGGGATTTTAAAGTAAGTGTATTTTTGGAACAAGTAGATCATTTACAACTGATGGATTGTTAAACAGATTTAATTATGACAGGTCAAGATCACTGAGTTCCAACATGGCTAGTGACGCATTATGTAAATATCACATTGCACAGCATCAGCATATGTCATACAGAAAAGGAGATTAGTTTTTAGAGGCAAATGCGCGTGATGAAACTGCTTCTAACTGATAAGTCACATAAGATTTGTTTTATGATTTGAATCGAACTTCCGTGGATTATATCACAAACGCTCTAGTCCATTTCTCACATTCTCTCGCAAAACATGTGCCCAGTTTCCATGAAGGTGAATACGACTATATGCAGCAAATGCAAACATATGATGATTTAGATCGAAGCCCGTTTCTTTTCACTCACCAAACGCTATATAGACGATTCTTGGATATGACGTATACATATTCCACCTATTGTGTGTCCCAACAAATCTATTGAGAACGTTTTGTCCGATTTTTTTGAGAAATACAAATTGTTGTACTTACGTCACTAGTACAATGCAAATATAATATTATTCTTTCAAAATATTAGCAAACAACACCCAGGAGAACTATCTGCACTCTCAAAACGCAAATTTTAGATTCAACATCTAGAGGGTTGGAGGAGGGAAAACATTTAGAAAGTGTTGTATTCACCACTTTTAAGTGTTAAATGCAACATTTTAAGCTGTTGCATCCAACACTTAAAAGTGGTGAAACAACAGTTTCTAAATGTTTTCCCTCTAGATGTTAAGTCTAACATTTGCGTTTTAAGATTGTGTTTGAAACATTTTCTCTTTTGGGTGGTCAATCTCTGTGTTAAATTTTGACGTCGGCCATTGTTGATTTGGACCAGTCCAATACTCGTAGGTTTGACGGGCATCCTATTTCATTCATGGAATTTGAACAGTTTCACAATGTTGCAATTTAACAGCGATGTCATGATGTCACAATATGACGTTACAAAGACCAGGTATCAATTCTGGCCGCAGTAGTGACGTCATAGCGTTGACCTTGATGTCACAATAGAAAATGACAACCTCTCACTCCTGAGCACAATTTGAACCAGTCCCCCTCAGCCTTGCCGACATCAAATTTAACCCAAAGATTGACCACCCAAAAGAGAAAATGTTCAAACAGATAGTTCTACTGGGTGTTGTTTGCTAATATTTTGAATTAATACTATAATATTTGCATTGTACCAGTGGCATAACTTTCAGAACACAACAATTTTTATTTCTAAAAAATCGAACAAAACGTTCTCAATAGATTTGCTGAGACAAAAAATAGTAAGATTTGCTGAATCCTGAGTAGAATATGGGGATTGCGATCAACGACACATGACCTTTTTCGCGGAAACTGTCGAGATAATGCTCTGTCACCAAGCGCCACTATACGAGTTCTCAAACTTGGTGATAAATATCAGACCCTGAGAGCAGAGTTTGATCGTAGTTCGCAAGCTTGTTGATGCTACGTCGTAACTTGTGTTTCATTTCGCTTCACTTATGGTTAGGGGCCGTATGAACAGCACGTACTAGAGATATATTGATATGAGTCATCACCCTCATAGCACGAGAGATATGATGCTCAAGAGAACAACTTGGGATAAATTTGGGAAAGGAATACATATGTATCATTATATATCGGCACCATTAAAAACTGTTGACCGATTCTTCTTTGAATTCATTTCATGCCTGCTTGGAGTTGAATAATATACAGACATTGCACACTGTGGGGTGTGACATCAGGATTTATCAGCTGGAGACAGGCAATATTCAACGAATGCGAAGCACGAATTGAATATTGCCTGTCGACCCTACCCTACAGCGTGCAACATCTGTGTTGTTATACCGAATGATTCTTAATTAAAAGACGGGATTTGCGAACCTATGATCCATGTCCGATAACACTACACAGACCATGAAATGTGACTTCGACCGTACAGTAGATCTATAACATGCGGTACCGTAGAATTCGATGTTTCCGGACCGGTCTGTGCTTGTCATCATCTTTGAGTATGATATCAAATTTATTTCTGCAAAATGTTGGTGGTTTATGAAGATTTGGAGCACAAACATCCCAGAATTTCCCGCTCTAGTTTCCGAAACTCACTCAGCAATCAACTGTTGGAGCACGAACTCTGTCCTTAGCAACGGTGTGTCGCCGCGCGCTGACGGGAGACAACTGCGCTCGCGATCGTGCACTATTGCCTGGACATCGTGTGATATCGCTCTAGAGAGCTGGTCATTACAAAACATTTCGTGTGTTATACATTTCATATCAGGAATAACAGAACACCATGGGAATGAGTTCTGACCAATCAGAATGAACAATTCTGGTATGAGGCATAATAATATCGATTATAAATGCGCAATTCCTTTTTGGATGGTCCTGGATATGAGATATTATCCTTGTATAAAACGCCAACCGGTCGGACTCGTCGAAGTTGACCCGGTCCACCCAAAACATAAAATACAAGACGTTGTGAGCATGTGTTTTTGGCCGAAGTTTTCAAATCAACTCCCGCAAATGTACATTTGGGGACCGTTGCTTGCACATGCTTGTAGGCAAATAATTCAAGACCAAGAGCTGTCGATAGCCGAGAAGTTACATTTATTTCTGCGAGAAAAATGAACGTGGTATAAATTTGAATATGAAAGCATGAAATCTTTTTAAGATAATAGTAGGTCCTAAACGAGTCTGATCTGAGGAGCTTGAAGTGGGAATCTTAGACATCACAAAAAGCGGCTGTATAAACTTTATATTTGCCGCTGTTGAGTACTGGCGATTTCTCGCGATTCTTAAATGTTTTCTCTGGGCATAAGTACTTTTCTCGTTGATGTGTGACTTCTTCGGAATTTATACTTCGGGGCCTTAGTTTTCAAGCGAATACGTTCAAGATCATACATTCGTTGTTTTTTTCTTCAAGAATTTACCATCTGTTTCTTGATGATAAATTAGGTTAATGAAACTGGTATTGAAGTGTGCGAGATCCGTTGTATAGTATGGTTAGTTACTTCTATAATTCCTTCTGAAATATTCTTAATGGTCAAATAAGTTTGACGCCCTGGTCATTCGTTTGGTAGCCTTCTTCCTAGCCCATTTTCCCTCCATCTATCGTGGTTATTGCTATGGCTTTTCTCTCAGGCATGTTCGGAGTGCCTCATGTTTGGACGAGACTGCCCGATACATCCTGCAATGGCGTATTTAGTAAAATTTGGCTCATAAAATCGATGGAATCCAGAAAAAATGCAATGCTTTTGTGTATGACTTACCCGTAGGAAGGGCTATGAAATTCTGTTTGTTAAGAAGGTATTTTGTGAATAATAATAATTTCATAATAGGCATTCCGTGGTATTGCACTATATTTTATGTACGTTGGGTTCAGATTTCAGAACAGTTTCCATTGTACTGCGAAAATGGGTACCAAAGTGTGCCATGGTATATTGGACAGTTTTACGATGCTGTACCATGGACTTGTTATGGTCGTGGTATGGTGCACAGCAATTGATGTATATCATACTGATACATATACCAAAGGTAATTTAAAGCAATTCGGGCAGTTTTAATATCGTATACAATGGCTGTATCGGGCTCATACCATAGAGTTTTGGGACAAATTCATGATACATTATAGTACCTCTCTATCTTGCACAAGGATAATCTTTTGCCAGGGAAATTTGTAACCGATATTAGTGGCAATGTTGGGATATAATGTTAATAGCGTTATAATGATTTCTTGAAAAATATATCGTACCTGTATCGTCAGCAAATAATATCACTTTCGGTGAGTTGGAAATACTACTAATATCATTTGCGTATATGAAAAGTAGCATCGGTCGAAGACATTATGTGCGAGATACACCATAAGAGGTGGGCATTGGATCAGGAGAAAAATCATTGTAATTTATCATTTTTCTATGTCCAAGTCACAGTACCCCTCCGCTCCCCCCCCCCGCCCGATCAACCTTAGCATTCCACAGAGTTAAGCTGCACAAAAACCTTATTTATACAATGAATGGAAAAAATTGACTGGGTAGATGTCGCCAGAACGATAATGATAGTAACGCCAACCTAGATGCTGTGCCAACTAAATTTACTTTCCGTTGTAACGACTGCTTGCCGTTAGTCACTATTGTTGCAGAGGTAGCTTTACGAACCAAATTGCTAGCCCTGTTACGACGGCAGGAAAATAAACTCGTGGCCATGCCAGGATTGCCTCATCCGGGCTGGTTCCGAAATATAACTACTCCAAACTGGTTTAGCCCGAAGCTAGAACTTCGGGAATCTTCGTGCATGCACTTGAGATAGATCAGACGAGGGAGGGCTTTCACGAGATAACACGTGAATTCGGGTGGTCGGATGGGAGGATTTTAATAGGGGGATATTTTAGCTCTCTATCGCAGTAGGTGTTGCTAGGCGGGGCACACCTTTCTACGACAATCAAGCGTCACAGCAAGTGAAAGGCGAATATTTTTTTATTTTCACGAAGCTGAGAACCCATTTATGCCTGGCTCAAGACTGAAAATTCCCGGTAAACAAGCGCGGCATAGGAAGCCTGGCCATTTTTCCTTTGTTCGCGAACCCCCAACCCTGCTTGTATCGGCCGGCTATCCACGGGTAGATTGTAGGCCGAATTGCTCTACCGGGAGAAGGCCATCCTGATATGGGGGCTATTCTAGATGCCCGGTATAAATTCTTTCACGGCAGACAGGCTTGTAAGTTGATTGAACTTGAAGAATATAGTTTAGAACAGGTTTTTCTTTGTCCGGCTGGCTGGCTCAGGCGATAGTGTAAATTTGCACACAGCTTGTGTGGTGTCGCGATTATTCGTTTCCTGGCCTATCTCAGGATATTCTGTTCATTTCAGTCCGGGCTATCAAATATTTTTTCTGGTGTTTGGCCGGCTGGCATTTCTAGGAGATAGTATGTCGGTCGTATTTATTTAATAATTTGGTGTCGCTGTATATACAGTATTGTTGCCCTGTGATGGACGCGCTATGCTATAAGTAAGACCTACACGAGGATAAATTCGGCACCATCTACAACATAAGTTCGTGATTTAAAGTAAATTGATCGTTTCGCCGCTCTTTGTTGGGAAATCAGCGTTCCCCCCGGTCCAATGCGGCCTGGGCTATTAAATATGTTCCGTTCGGTCTGTGTTACTAAATATATTTCTGGTATATAGCCAGCTGAGCTTGTCAACATTTCTTGGTAATAGTGTATCGCATTTACTCATTAAACTTGGCGTCGCCGTATATACAGTAGTATTACCCTGTGATAGACGCGCTGTGCTGTAAATAAGGCCTACGCGGTATAATTTGGCACTGTCGACAACATATAGGTCTGTGGTCTGTGGTCTGTGTAATGTGGCAGTTAATCGTTTCGCCTCTTTGAGAGACTTGATGTGTTCATTTCGGTCCGCTAGTAAATATATTTCTGGTAAATAGCCAGTTCAATTTGCCAACATTTCTTGGAAATAGTGTATTACTCTCATTCATTTACTGAACTTGGCGCCGCCGCTGTATATACAGTTGTATTGTCCTGTGATAAAACGCGGTATGTTATTAGTAGTGGCATGTTGACCGTTCGCATCAATATATATTGGTTAAAGCCGGATAAATTGACTCAGTTGTATTGAATGCGATTTTTTTTCGCTCCAGGTGTTACTTTTATGTGATAGATTTCCGCTGTATGGATTGACTTTTGTGCGAGATATTTCTGCTATGTGATAGTGTTAATGTATGATAGAACATATTGAAGTAAAGTTGATATTGGAAGTGCTTGAGAGGGGTTTGTGTAGGGAATACAATTGTGGATTAATAGTAAATGCTCAGATTATTCGCGGCTCAATTTAATTTTAGAACGGTTGATTCTTTTTCTGCTAACGTTTTCCACATTCGAGAAAAGGGAAACACGTTTTTTCTTTGTGTTTCAAGATATTCTATGAACGGTTGGTCCCTAATTTGTATAGTTCCACTTATGTCGTGGTGTTCGCGATAGTCGAATTTGTCGGCTGTCAACTGGTCGGCTAAAAATATCGCTCATCGGATCAATTTCTGGATTAATCAAGATGTATATTGCCTACATTTTGGTTGTCCGATACGTGATTTTTATTGCTCCGTTGACAGTTTGGGGCATTGTCAGTCATGGAACCGACATTCATGGCGATACCATGGTGTTGTCAGTGTGATGATAGTAATCAGACTTTCCTCAATCCTTTTGAATAGAGTTAATGACCTGTATTTCCAGTTCTTGTTTTCTCCCTTCTTTTGGGTCAGTTCAGGAAATTGTTTTGTTTGAAATTTAATTGAATGAAAACGTGCCTATGTTTCATCCGTGAGGGGTCTGAATGGTAGACTGAAGGTTGTTCATGATGTTGGACACTATGGGGGTTTTAGAGAAGCATGTCAACAAATGTTGGCTTTTGTTACACATTTAGAATTATTTTGAGAATAAACGAGAGAGTACTGGTTCCTTGATCGAAAGATCTTCCTGGGCTGGGTGGTGCTTGGTTAGTTCGTCGTGATATAGCTGAAATATTGTGGAAAGCGACATTAAATTCCCATTCACTCTCTGCTCACTCAAAAGACCTTCAGGTTGTAGATTTTCTCAGGTGTGGAAATTGGTTTAGACTGGTTTGGTTATAGGTCAGTTTCCGATATAGGATTCCATCGGTTTCTGACTTTGCCTAATCTAAATTTAAAGCTGTCCTAAATTATTTCAGCTCAATCAGAATCTTCAAACATAGAGTACTATTTCCCGAGATCAGAATAAACATACAGGGTTTAGAAATCTTGGGTATGGAAAGTAGTTTTATAGAGTGTTTTGGTTACAATTCAGTTTCCGTTGTGCGCAACGCACTTACCTGTTGTGCACAAACGGTTTCTGACTTCCGCTGAACCAGATTTGAAGCTGTTCCATAAATTATTTGAGGGAGGGAGGGAATTTGGCTTAATGTCACACCCAAGCTTGTTTCACTCATATGGTGACAGTCAGTTTGGTTGGTGGAGGAAGCCGGAGTACCCGGAGAGAACCACCGCACTTCGGCAAGTAACTGGCAAACTTTCACACATGGACCAGCTAAATTATTTGAGCTAAATCGGAGCCTTCCAATAGTTTACATATATTTTTGTGTTGTGAATGAGCAAGTGAGTTTAAATGTTGATACGGTTTACTATCTTGACAAGACAGACTATTTCCTGGTTGTATTTGAACTCGGGAGTTATTAACTCCTCGATGTGATCCAATCTAAACTCCAGTTTGTATTCTGTGTTGCATTTCTCCAGGCACGAGAGACAGTGTTGATTAAAGGTTTATTTATTTTGAACACCGGTGGCCTGCTTTCGGGAACAATTAAATAATTGATTTTTTCCCCCAAGGTCTACCTTGGGTTTCTTTAGTGCTCTATACATAATTAGTTGTAAACTGAAATAGTGCTAGATTAACAAAAAAGTTGCAACGCGTTGACTGTGTGGTAGCACGTGTTGCACTTGTTCTGGAGATGGGTCTTGTTCTTTTTTGTCGCTAATGGATGTAGCTGAATAGGCACACTAGAACGTGTTGACTGCGGTAACACGTGTGCATTTGGTTCATGAATGTGCTTCATTATTTTGATCTCATGAGCAATGCACATGTTTAAATATTTTCCATTGTGGGGGTCTGAGAAGTTGAGACTATGGGTTATTTTTGGTGTCAAATTTGAGCATACTGTTGTAGACTGTTTTATTTGTTTCAGTGATGTTCTGAAGCGGAGACTCACTGAGCGTGAGGAATCGACACTATTATTTTTTTTTTTCGCGAATCGTTAGATTCTTTGTATATGCGTTAGAATAGGTTAACCAGAAGACTATTCTGTGAAGTCATGTGACGCAGTCAGTATGTCGGCACCTCTTCCCACTTCCCTTATATGTGTTGTAATTTGTTCCTGTATATGGCGAGATTCTGCTGGTGGACGTTTTGTCCCCGAGGCCCGCCCCCTGTACAGACCTTTTGGTCTTTGATATATGTTGGCACTTGTGGGAAGTTGATGCTGGGTCGACATCGGGCCTTACAGACTAGTATTTTGTGTTAAATGCCGTCATTTACATCTGACGACGAAACAGCTCACCAATCTTCAATGTACGAGTTGTCACAGCGAAACAGCTCAACAATTACCAGTATACGAGTTGTCAGGGCATTTCCATCATAGCTCTCTAGATTTGTATCTAATACCGCTTATGCCGGTGCTAGGGGCCGTGTGGTCATATCATCCAAGTTGCCACATGAACAGGTACAATAAAAGCGTACCTGAGATACAACACATATCACGAGTCGTTAGAGTCTTGGTATGTGCTTTTAGAATAGGTTTACCAGAAGACTGTTCTGTGAAGTCATGTGACGCAGTCAGTATGTCGGCACCTCTTCCCACTTCCCTTATATGTGTTGTAATTTTTACCTGTATATGGCGAGATTCTGCTGGTGGACGTTTCGTCCCCGAGGCCCGCCCCCTTTACTGACCTTTTGGTCTTTGATATATGTTGGCATTTGTGGGAAGTTGATGCTGGGTCGACATCGGGCCTTACAGACTAGTATTTTGTGTTAAATGCCGTCATTTACATCTGACGACGATACAGCTCACCAATCTCCAATGTACGGGTTGTCACAGCGAAACAGCTCACCAATTACCAGTATACGAGTACTCAGAGCATTTCCATCATAGCTCTCTAGACTTGTATCTAATACCGCTTATTCCGGTGCTAGGGACCGTGTGGTCATATCATCCAAGTTGCCACATGAACAGGTACAATAAAAGCGTACCTGAGATACAACACATATCGCAAATCGTTAGATTCTTGGTATGTGCTTTAGAATAGGTTAACCAGAAGACTATTCTGTGAAGTCATGTGACGCAGTCAGTATGTTGGCACCTCTTCCCACTTCCCTTATATGTGTTGTAATTCCACTTTGGACTGACTTTCATTTATTTCAATGATTTTCCGAAATGGAAAATCACTGAGAGTCGTTGAATTTATTTGAGTGGATTGGATTGGGTATTTCTTTTACTTGTTTGCATATATTATATATCATTCCACGTTGGCTGACATGGCATATTTGGGGCCGTTAATGTGTTAATGATAATAGAGGAAGCACTGCAAAAAATTGAAGGGGGTGAGAAGTGGTCGGAGTGCATTGTCGAGTAAAAGAAATCTTTGGACTTAGATAAAGAGGTGGGCCAAGGTTAGGGAATATGGGCTTCGGTTAGGTCGAGTGGATGCTCGACTGGTTGAGGAGGGTGGCCCTTATCCAAACTAGTGAATCACCACCAGTTGGTCGAGTTGGACCGCCGGTGTCGGGATGTCCTTTAGAAAGTCTGCCGGACACTGGCGCTCCATGTAAGTTCCTTGATCTCATGGTCCAAACCCACCTCCCCCGTTTCTTCGAGGGACCGCAGTAGCTGTTGTAACTTTTACATTACTCTTTGGTCTACGTAATGGTTGGTCTGGTGGGGGTGGTTTATGTTGATTCAGTGGGGGATAAATAAGAGGTTCCCTCGCCCTTGGCTATCACGGCCCTTCCGATCACCGAAACTATGCTACTCGTTCCCTAAACCCGGCCACTTGAGCCATTTTTAGGAGTCTCCAGGGCTTGACTTTGCCAATTCGGGGAATGAACAGTATGGGATTGCTGGTTAGGCAGGTACCATTTTGGGGAATGAACAGTATGGGAATGCTGGTTAGGCAGGTACCATTTTGGGGAATAAAACACTACGGGAATGCTGGTTAGGCAGGTACCATTTTGGGGAATGAACAGTATGGGAATGCTGGTTAGGCAGGTACCACTGTTTGTGTTAGGTTTTAGCTGTGCTGGGGTTGTGGTGTTGGCCTCTTCGGTTGACGGCCTGTGGCTGGGTTTTGAGTTTCTCTTGGCCTATGTATGTGTAGTGGATTTTGAAGATGGGGTATTGGTTGTTTAGGAGAGGAAGGTGTTTTAGGGAGTGGTGATTTGTTTAATGTGGGCTCTATTTTGTTCTGCCAGTGACAGCTTTGTGGGGATATGTTCATGTGTGCCATCACGTGTATGCAGTGGAGGATAAATTGTATTTGGTTTTGTTGTACAGGACGTTTATTTGACGCATTGTTGAATTGAGGTTTTGAATTTCTGTTTTGTTGTACAGCATGTTTATTTGGAGCACTGTGAAATTGAGTTCTAGACCCAAATTGTTGCTAATGTGCTGTGTAATGTAATATGTATTCGGAAATATTGTTCTGGAGTTATCGTGTGTGTTGGAGAACTCCGATGTGTGTTGAACACTGTGATTTACGCCGCGGCGTTGTATGTGTTATGTGTGAAAAACCCTGGTGTGTGTTGAGCACTGTGGTTTACGCTACGGCGTTGTACGTGTAGCGTGTGAACTCCGGTGTGCGTCGAACACTGGTTTATGTTGTGGCATTGTATGTGTAGTGTGTAAAGAACCCCGGTGTGTGTTGAACACTGGCTTACGTTATGGCGTTGTGCGTGTAGTGTGTGGAGAACTCCGGTGTGTTGAGCACTGGTTTGTGTTGTGGCGCTGTACGTGTAGTGTGTGGAAAACACTGGTTTGTGCTGCGGCGTCGCACGTGTAATATGGGAGAAACTCTGGTGTGTATTCGGGAGTTGGATGTTGTTCGAAAATTTTAATTTGTGCTGCGGCGTTGTACTTGTAGTAAGTTAAGGGAGAATTTGATGTGTTGTGATGAACTAAGAGTGTTTGGGTATTCTATGTGAGGGAACCGGGTGCTAGACGCTGTGTGGTTAGAGAACTTTTGTGTATGAAGACTGTGATGCAGATTTATGGGTTAATGGCATTTCTATGTGAAGCCTGTTGAGATTTTATAACTGTGTGTTCTTTGTGGGGTTTTCTGTGTGTGTTAAGCTATGTGGCACGTTCATGGAAGTCTATGTGGTGAAGTTAATATATGGAGTGACATGGAGAAGATATAGTATGGGAATATGCAGTGCGGTTGGCCATGTCGGAGAGTGCGGCCGGCTGAACCGTCATGCAATGCCTGTTATAATTTATCGTGAATCCGGTGGAGTAAGATAGCCACCACGCGGGGAGTGAATAAATGCGTCATTATTTGATTACAGTCTCAACCCTCTTCTAGTTATGAGCTCAAAGATTTGTTTTTGTGTGAGCTTGAAATCTGTGCGAGTTACAGTTGATGGTTATGTTATTCATTCTCAGTTTTCTGAGGGATATTCCCTCTTGTGAGGTAGCCGTTTGCGGGGCCGGGTGTGCGCTGGGTCATCGTATCTGAATGCACGCAGACTGCTGGCTCCTCGTACATTTGTCCCTGTAGGCTCGCTCTCTACTAGAAAGTGTTAGCCGTTGGTGAAGAGAGCCTTGAAATATTAGGGGAGAGAGAATGGGGAGCCCAATTTATAGTCTGGACGGCTATTAGTTTAGAGGCTTGTTCCAGTCGTGGATTGTATGATGTTCTGGTGTTTAGTGTGGCCATGTAGCTGGTAGGCTGGCCTGCTATACCTGTCGTGGGTTGGATGATGTTTTTGTATTAATTGCGGCCATGTAGCTGGTAGGCTGGCCTGCGGATTATATTTTTAAGAATTAAGGTGAGCAGTCCCATGCGGCTGATTATATTTATTGGGGCCGTAAAGCTGGTAGGCTGGCCTGCGGATTATATTTTTGAGAAATAAAGTGATCAGTCTCATGAGGCTGACCATTTGAGTGAGATTTTTAGTGGGTTTGGGTGTAATTATAGACAGTCTGTTAATTAGACTGGAATAGGGGGGTTATCATTTTATTGAAGTTGGGTGCTTTTAGAGAGCAGTGTACTTTTGTACACTGCAAGTTACGCATTTTGACACGTGATATAACATGGAGAATTCACGTCTTTGTCTCGTATTTTAGTAATTGTTGTCAGCACTGGAAAGGCGGTTGCCTGGGATATGGAAGGGTACTAAAGGGCGAAGTAAGATCTTCGCCAAAAAGAAAACGGGGATGGGTGTTGCAGAGGTAGCTTTACGATCCAAATTGCTAGCCCTGTTACGACGAAATAAATCGTACATGCCAGGAGATTGCCTCATCCGGGTTGGTTCCGAATATAACTACTCCAAACCGGTTTAGGCCCGAAGCTAGAACTTCGGGAATCTTCGTGCATGCCCTGAGATAGATCAGACGAGGGAGGGTTTTCATTGAGATAACACGTGAATTCGGGTGGTCGGATGGGAGGATTTTAATGGGGGATATTTTAGCTCTCTATCGCAGTAGGTGTTGCTAGGCGGGGCACACCTTTCTACGACACTATCAAGTCGTCAAAGGGAAAAGTCATTAAACTTTGAATTACTTATGGAATACTCAATTCTATCTTTAGCTAAAAAAAATCGTCAAGTGTGATGCAAAACAGCGTCTAGACGTTTGAAATTGGGTTCTTCCTGGTTCTCTGATATATACTTTTTTTAGGTATTTATAATACATCTAAAATATGACATCTATAATTATATTTCGATGTTATGTCACAACAGATGGTGATTTTGAAAACAGTGGCTTTATTTTGGTTGAAAATGTCAAATTAAGCCTACCATGTACCTTGAGCAGTTCATACTAAATGTAAGCCTAATTTGAAACCCCTGCCAACGCTGTTACGTTACTCTTGACTGTGAGCTTTCACGTGATATAACTAGGGTATTATGACTGTACTTTCACGTAGTTTAGCGTATATGAGGTACTGTTTCGGGAAAATGGTTAACATTTCTGTCATACAAAATAACCGAGACCTTATTTTTTTTTAAATTTTTATTCCGGCCGAGTATATTTTGGGATTATATCCAGGTTTACACTTCCCAGGCTCCACGTTGCACGATTTGGAGGAACACGAAGAGGAGCCTAGGAGGAACTGAATGTATTACATTTATTACCGGTATACCCATAGAAACGCAGGTTGCAATCACTTTCACGTGAATGTGAACACACAGTAAAAACACTTTTTTACTTTAGTGTATTTTCACAAGGGTGAACAATCTAGCAGAGCGAATTTTCTTGTAAATTAAAATATAAATTTTGCGGTATCTCCTTTATATAATACCAATGGATATACGTACAGAATACCCTGCGGTCAAACTGGAATAACTGCGAGGATTACGACGTTTGAAACAGTAAGGCTTGACCAATTTACCGTGAAGATGTGGTATTTTGCTTCTGAAAGTCGCTTTGATTATAAGATCTGAAAATAAATGAGACATAGATTCCCGGGGAAACAATCCTCTAAAAGTACAAACTCCCACCAGGTGGCGAAGTGCAATACTTGCCTCCAACTATCCAAAACTACCAGGGTGACGTCGGGAGTTTTGTGGTGTAATCGACAAGGCTAGAGAAGATGGTGACGAGCATCTTATTGCCACCTATTTGCGGAGCGTAAAGGGTGATAACCTATTGCTGGCGGTATATACGCCATTCGCTAGCAAGATACGAAGAGTTATATGAGGTGCTCACCTGACCAATGTGATGAATGAAAACAAACGGATAAACTCTATTATCTGCAGTGTCGTTGTTCTTTTGTGAATCGAGCGAGTCAGCCATTTCTAATTCTGCAATAGTTCAAAACTGAACCATTGTTCAGTTTGTATTGTCTGATGTTGTTAATTCCTTGCGATCCCGGATGTTGACAATAAAGACTTAAAATGGGGTTCTTTGTTCACCATATCATGCCGGCCCATCGCAAGCATATCGCGTGCGCAATGACATGAATTGATCAGGATTGTAACCCATGGCGTTGGATGATATAATAATGTATGAAATATTGGTGTACCTCAAAGATCAATTCTTGGAACGATTCTCTTTTTTTTATCTATATCAATGGTATTAGTGTTTCCAACATCCTGAAATTCATATTATTAGCTGAGGATAAAAGTACGAGATATTCCTCAAGACATCATCAAATTGTTATCAACATTATATCCCAACATGGTCAGCAATATCAGTTAGAAAACTCCAAATCTGATTGAAACCAGATCCAAATAAAGCCTACCTATCTGACCTGTCGCTGATTTCAGCGTATTCAAAACATCTAGCTCTCGGAAGATCAAGATCATGGGCCTGGCCCGTCTAACTTAGCGGCGAGGGGGCGAACGGTTGAACGGTATCGGTATTTATAAACTCCTCTAATATATTTTAACTTGTTTCGCCAGATGAATATTTTATTCTTTAGAAACTGTGATGATATTCGATTAACATAAATATAATTTAGATATATCGATCAGTTCAAATTTCCCTGTTCATAATACCACGAGGTAGAGATGTCTTCCCAACGCAGTTTTGATCTGAGCTTGATATTACAAACATACACCTCTAAATTGGGGAAAAGCTCTGATTGGTCAGTACTCAGAACATTGAAACGAGGGTGTTAATCCCAGATCTAAATGACAGACATGTTAGATGTTGTTAGATCTGATTTTAATCACATTGGAAAAATCCATGATAAAAGATTATCCTCCTGAAAGTTGATAAATATATAGCGAACTTAGGTTGGCGTATAACTCTGGCTGGTTAAATAACTTGGAGAAGTCAGTTAGGATTTTAACGTCTCAAGAAATTCGGTTGAATATCCATGATTATCAATTTTAAAATGATCTATGTTGAAGTCGGGAGAGGGGGGGGGGGGCAAAAACGACATTTTTTGGTCGATTTCTCAGTCAGATTTTATTTTTTTTTTATTTATGCAATTTCTCCACAAAAACTGCATGATAAATTAGTAAATATTAATGTGATGTGCAATAAAATAGTTTTAAGTACCACCCAACCCTTTTTTCTTTGAATATAGCATATCAGATAGTATAAGCGCATATTCTTACTGAATTTCTTGACTCAATAAACTATTTGATTACCAATGCCTAATGAATATGACTAGAAATAATTTGTCTCCCTACCTGCAAATAGTATAACTGTTTTCAATATAACTAGAGCCTATAGGCTGTTATATGTATCTATGTCTAAGAGGCCTTGCATACAAAATTTTCATAAAATAATCTGATTTGATAGGACTGGAACTTTAGCGCTGAATTGCTCTCAGCAGGGCTGATTTCAATTGGACTAAATTATCAGCACTTCTTTTTACCAGTTCGATAAGTAGGCCATATGAAAAACACTCATGGGGCAACAGCCCCTTCAATATGTAATGCCTTGCCTAATGGTATAAGCAAGCCCATCGAGTCTCCACCTCTACCAATAAGGTATTATAGAAGATTTTGATCAAACCAGAAAAATACAAGAGTACAACAACATTATTGGAGTTGAAGTCTGAATGTGATATTCCGGGAATTGATCAATGGAATTGAACCTTTGTGATGTCATTTTTCCCAAATCTGAGGATAAATATATGCCGGAATATAAACAGAGCTATAATGGAATATTCACAGAGCTTTCCAAGTTATAACATTGATTATTCATAGCATTATGCAACTATTGTTTTGAACATGAGGCACCAGAGGTGTTGCAACCCCTCAGCCCCTTAACAGTCCAGATCAAGATGTTTTTTTATGGGTATAGGAGTTTGAAGGCATAGTACAGAGTTATGGCATTTGTATACGCTTTGTAAGAACCACTGATTGAACCTTTGAACCAAATTAATATCTAGCTTCACATGTACTGGTATGAAGTAAAAAAATGCGGAAGGAAGGCTCTTTGCCTTTTCTTCTTTTGTCGAGACCAAATATTCATGTAGCCATCTTTTCTGGCAAACCGATGCAATAGTTTAATACAATTTGCATAAAACTTCTTTTTGACTCGGTGTTCAAATACATATTTTTGCCGAAACTTTGAGAAAGAAATGTGTAAATACAACCAAAACAAAACAACCCTCTGGATATTCCCGGAAATAACTGGTGCCACCAGTAAGCACAAGTGGGCGAAACGCAATCTCAAGCTCATGACATGGTATATACATATCACATTTGAGAAGAATCCGATGAGTGGTTATCAAGTTATTGCCTGGAAATGAATTTTGGTTTTGTCACAAAGCCCACCAGGTGGCGTCACCTGTTAGCGCAAGTGAGCGAAACGCAATCTCAAGCGATATCTCATGACATATTATATGCATACCAAATTTGAGAACAAACCGATAAGTAGTTCTCAAGTTATTGCCCGGAAACTAATCGGATAAGATTTTCCCCACCAGGTGGCACTACCTGTAGTTGCAGGTAGATACATACATACATAGAAAAATGAGAGAAAACATTGAACGGTTTCATGTTAATGACCGGAAACAAATTTAAGATCTTGCCACTAGGTGGCACCACCTGTCAGAGCAAGTGGGTGAATCGCAATCAAAAGCGACAGCTCATGGTATATACATATCACATTTGAGAACCTGATGAACGGTTCTCAAGTTATAGCAAGGAAATGAAGTTTGGATTTTGCCATCTGTTAGCGCGAATGGGCGAATCGCAATCCATCCCAAGCAACATCACATGGCATTTTATATGCTTACCAAAACTGAGAAGAATCCGATGAGTGGTTCCCAAGTTATTGCCCGGAAACAAATATCACATTTTATCACCAGGTTGCACTACCTGTAGTCGCAAGAGGATGAAATGCAATCCCAGGCGACACCTCGTGGCATGTTTATTGCCCGGAAACAAATTTCGAAAGGACATATGGACAGTCACAGAGGCAGCCGGATGGACAAGCGGAATCCGCTCTACTACGTAGGGGGGGGGGGGGGGGATAGAAAAAATTCACAAGGTATCCACGTAACTGTAGAAAAAACTGTAAAGTTGTGATATTATAGCCCTGACCTGAAACTCAATGTCGGATGGGACTTTTGCCCACTGGGGCTTTTGTCCATGTTTTTTCTTTGTTCGCTGAAGCTTTTGTGCAGATCCCAGAAAGAACACTTCCCTTATATGTGTTGTAATCATATTATTCATCCTCATGCAAATTTTGTTGTTGTTGTATAGTGATAATACAAGTTATTGTTGTTGTAATACAATTTACTTTCCTTATCAAGTTGGATAGATCCATTTCATGCACACCTTAAAATCTTTTAATTTTTCATACATTTCAGATGATATAGCAAGTAAACACTGGCTTTTATCAGTATATCATTCAGAAATAAGGCCTCTGTATATTATAAACGTAGACCTACAAGGTCCACTGATTACCCCTATAATGAAGAAAATGGAGCCAGAAATGGATACCAAACTACTATTTACAAGTGTTTTATAGGTGTTTTCAAGATGCGAAAATTTCACAAGTTACAACTCAAACATAACTAAAGCCAACTGAATAATTGTGGAGATTTAATCTGAAGATTTAAACTTGCAATAAATTTCCCAGCCTATTAAAGTTCTATTTGGTTATCTTCCCTGTCACTTTTCTAGCACAAAAATATTTTCAAACTTTGGGTGCATGTAATATGTAGAACTCTTTGTGTAGATCAGGGAAAATGCTTGCAACATTCCATGAATATTTTAGAAACAGAATGGAAAGAAAACCTTTCTGAACACAGGGAAATTATTATGTTAATGATTTGACCAACACTGGATATAAGAAACTTACCATAAAAAGATAATGGAGAGTGTCTTGAGGGGTAAGCTTAAATGACGAAAATTCCAAACTTTAACTCAGCACACATATTTCCTGAAAATGTAAATGAATACAGGCAAAGTGAAATATCCCATTGATTTCTAAAATGAATTACACTTATACTGGTATTGTTTAATACTAAATTACTGTCCGAAAACGCTTTCTAATGAGTGAGTGAGTGAATAGAATTTAATGTCGCTTTCAACAATATTTCAGCTATATCACGACGAACCAACGAAGCACCACCCAGCCCAGTTGTGTTCCTGCTACTTCAAAAAACAAATCTTTGAAGCGGCATAGAACCAGGCACCCTCCATCCACCCTATAAAACACTGAGGACAGCGCAAAAGTCACAGACAGTGCGCTTACATGGTGCAATAAAGACAAGTGATATTACAGTGCTATTGAAGCAACAGGAACTAGAACCCACCCAACCACCCGCGCTTTCTAATGAAAATGAGTTAGCACAACAAAATCACTCAACACGAGCCTCTCAAAATCTGTTGTTTAGCAGACGACATATTTTAAGCAGGAAAGTAGTGCCACTGGAAAATTAACGAATACACGCATAAAATGAGATAAATACAAACCTTGACAATCTAAAGAAGGAAGTTTCAGATCGCTTTCTTATCGTGTAAGAACTCTATCTTGTACTGTGATAGCAAGACGCCGAACCGGGCAATTTCTTCAGCATTACTATATGTATCTGGTTGACCCTTTGGGTCAAATATTTGACCCCTAGGGTAAAACATAGATACATAAAAAGTCAATTATTGAACATACATTCCTAAGCTCAGTTTCACTTAGCGGTCATGATCATTCAAAATAGTTCGTCAAATGCGGAATGAAATTACCTCTAGGCCACGTGCATGGTTAACTCTTGGAAGGAGTGCCACAGTCGGCAATTACAGGTAGCACCGAACCTGAAGACATACATACTAATCAATCATCAAAAGAATCAATATATACGACAGAATAATTCTACAAGCATAGTATATCACACAGTACATAGTGTTATTGTCTATCTAAAAACACATACCGAGTGAATGAGAGGAGTGACCGAATGGGTGAAGTGACTACCAATAATACCTCAGTCATATCCTGACGATATTCTACTAACGACAGTCGAATATCGCCTCATGGAAATACTATGCGGAACTAATCAGAACCAACAAAACTCTAAAGTCTCGAGTTACTTATGAACTGACATTTGACAACCAGGCGTACTGCAAGATAGTCTGACCACGTTGACAGTCATATTGTACAAACCTTTTAAGACCTGCAAAATATAGTGCTATAGCATAATTACAAACGTCAGTTCCGTCATTCATAATTCAGCCTATAAGCCCTAAAACCTATTCCGTATTCCATACAACAGTGTTAGCACCAAATTCAAAAAGACAATCATAGTATACATAAACATAGGCTAGTTTCCTGCTAGAGAGAAGCGGTCAACAGTTTTCAATGATGCCGGCAAGACATCATGATGTTCCAAAAATATCAAATCCGTATCGCTG
>JAVTVY010000813.1:0-32662 GCA_036873755.1 Hanleya hanleyi
ATCATGGACGCGGACACCAGACGCTCGTAATGCAATTTTTTTCTTATACATGTTGTGAAATAGTGATTTCTAACCACCATACTTTCACGTAAAGTATAGACTTCTTAGCCACCATACTTGTCCCAGCAATTTTATTATATTAACCTTTTCCTTGAGTGAAAATTCATGATTTCATAAGCTTTTCTTACTGTGCCTTGTTATCGGTATATGCTGTACAGTGCATGTAAAATTAAAGACTGTTAGATTAGCATTAGGGAATTGTTTTCGGTTTTCACAGCCTGATACATAGACATCCTATCGAACGACTTGTAAGGTCAAACATTGTCAGTTAAACTATTTGTGAGAAGCGGTTATGTAATTTCAATTGATACACGATAACATAGAAAGTGCTTATGTAACTGTACTGAATCATCCTTAGTTTGATGACTGTGTTTAGGTAATGCGACATATAGCTGAGCCGCTTGTCAAAACTACAAAAAAGTTTGGAGTTACCTTGACCCTATAATGTCATAGCAATGTATAAAAAGGGATGACCGGCACATACAGGCAGACCAATACCATCTGGTTTCAATGAATGGAGGCTAATACCATCATATCTCCGATGATAGATATACTATCTTCAGTTCTGAAAATGACTGTTTACAAAATGGTCCGATGTTAATGAAGATGTGTTGGTCTGCCTGCCAATTATGCCGCCGATCATTCCTAAGTTAGGTGGAATGAACTTACAATAAATCGGCTTGAAATTCAGCATACATGGACTCCGTCGTTAATTGTTGTATCCTGTCTCATTTAAAGAGGCTATCAAGACTTCGAGAAATCTCAGAAGCCGGAACTGGATCTATTATCTGAACGGGTTTTATGGAGACCATCAACCGAGTCTACAGACGACTTTGCGTTACAACATCTTAAGATCGCGCGTAAGCCCTGTCGTCTTGAAGACCGAAAATTCCATAATGTGTCCTTTCATTCATTAAGTGTGCATACATGGCAGGGGGTATACGGTTCGTGGCTTCATACTTTATGTCGATTTTATTAGTCAAAATATCTGGCCAGCTCTGATAATCTAAGAGATCTGTACTAAATAACGCGGAGATGAACGAGTTATATAGTCATAGCCTGGTGCACCCATTTCGATATCACTTGCTAATTGAACGAAATCCGCCACGCTTGAGTAAATATTTTTGCGCGCGAGGAGCTAAGAAGATTACGGCTCTGTTTGCGACGGCCGAGTACGTATTCTATAACACTTGTGTCTATAACAACTTACTAACTTTGCATTTATTGGGTGTTTCCGCACAGTTGTGTGAAATGCACATGTGTCAAGTGGAGGTGTTCATTTGGGAGATTCTATTTCACATGTCCGGTGAGAAAAGGGACGTCTACTTTCGTACCAGTCACAATCGAATAAGACAAACAAATAAATTACAAGATGAAGTTATTTTCAACTGTTGTTTTCATAGTGAAATTGATTAGCAAAGCGACACAAATAAACCTTTATCCATAAAGCCTGACTCAGATGAGAGCATCACTTCCTATTTGTGAAGCACGTCTATGAAAACATTTTTTTCTAAATCATATATTTCCGCGTTACATTTCTTATAAACTGCGTTGATAAGTCATGCCAAGGATAGGTTCATGCTTGCGCTACGTACGTTATAATTACTTGCCCAAGGCAAATATGTTGTTGAATATACATCGCTCATCTGTTTTCATCGCTCTTCTGTTATATTTGTAAATATTTGGCGCTGATACTCTTGAGAAATATTTTTCTTTGATATGTTACATTCTACACCCTATTTTTCTTTGAATGTGCAGAGACATACCATAGTAAACTATGTTAATCGCGTTTTCATTTTGCCTTGGACGGCCTTCCATATCTTTTAACTAAGCCAACGTGACTTCGTGTTCGACATTCCGGATCTTAACAGCAGACTGAAACTTCCGTGAATAATTTGCAAGGTATGTGTGAAACTCTACTAGTTACTAACTTATTTAGTTTTGTGGTGGTGTGTCGCTGACCTACACATTTGGTGACCTCTGGAATAAGCAAACCGACACTAATTCGTCCAATTATATACAACGAACTACGTCGTTATGACATTACCTTTGTGAAGATTTTAGAAGCCGATGGCTATCTTGATTCTAAGTCATGCATCAACAGAATTTACCTGTACATAGATATATACGTATAGGCGAACTGTGAATAAAAAATCCTGGGATATAAGCCATTGCATCATATGTAAGTGTAGTATACCGCATTATAAAAAGTTCATTATACGACATTATCATATGAATTTCTTCGTTTTATCTTTGACTTTGTCCATATTGAAACGTATAGTTGAATATGCAGAAGAAGCTGCAATTTTGTTGTAAATATGATATCTAAATCACGATGAAAACCAGATCACGCCAGGTAAAATAACACTTAGCACGTTTTTCATTTAGATGAATGTGGCGTTTCTGTTGCTGGCAATGGTTCTCTCGACAACCTCTATGGTTATGCATGGGGCGAGCCCTGAAGTTTTACCCGGTAAAACCCCTCGAGTTGTACGACCCAGGTTTTCGCGAACCCAGCTCATCACGGAGGAGGCATGCGAGCTGAAATACACCAAATTGTGGGAGTCTCAAATGTGCTTCAATACACCTGGCATCCGCATTAAGATACGAAAGGAAGAATCCTCGGCCATCGCCAAATTATTGGTGCTCTATCAAGGATTGTTCAATACAAATGCAATTGGCAGGACTAGACGACACGATGGGGATCTACATTGTCCAACGTAAGATCATACCTACCATATATATATATATTTCTATCAGATTAAGGATAGTGGTAAAGCAAAGTAATTAACTTTTTGAATAATGTTTGTTGTTGCATTCATGATTGTGTAATATGAGGAAAAACAAAGAAAAATGTATAGGTTCGTGTGCATTTTTTAGCTGTAGACACTGTTAAATGGACTGACACAAGCTCTATTTGATAACCCAGAAAACATAGGGAATAACCCAGGTTTTGAAGCATATTAATGCAAAAAGTGTATAAATAGAATTTAACTTTTTCTTATATTCTAACTGTTTGAAAATAATCACAATGTCTATCAAAATTTAACAAATTGGATGAATGTTGCTGCGCAAAATTCTCGGCTATAAGACTTTCAAATGAAATCCCTTTAACCTAGGAAAGGGAGATAACCTAATGAGAAAAACAGGCAAAAACATGGAAAATGGCCGCCAAACCCCAAAACACCAGCGGACGACCTAAATACGGGGAATCTTGATGATGCAATTCCACAACCGCTGCTTTGTCCAGAGTGACTGACACTAACACCATCCAGCTATATCACTGCATTCATCATTCAATAATTTTTTTGTTGGTAATTTTAAAATTAAATAATAATGGATGCAATAAAAATTGGAAGTAGTCACGTTAACTTTACGTTAGTGATGCCAAAAATGAATTTCTTTATTCGTGTTCTTTACATAAAACTCTGTTTAATACAGAAAAAAATGAAGTTTGATACAGTTATCGCTTAGAGTCAGAAGTGACGTAAAACAGCGTCGACTGACGTTTACAATTGGGCTCACATCAGTTTCGTATACATTTTATCATGAATTTATATCGAAATATTATTTTCGTTCAAGGTGTCATATTTTAGATATATTAAAATACCCATACTAAAATGTATACGCAAAAGTCAAAAACAGACGAAAGCCTTAGTTCAAACGAACATTGACCCTGTTTTACGTCGCTTGTATTGCGATTCTTACAACAGCGTTAACTTTCAACATTAGCATATTACTTTTAGAATGACACAGGATTTCGAATGTTCATTCCATCGAAGTAAAGAATTTTGTTAGACAGTATGCGCCTCTTGTCCATTACTACGGTTTCTTAATCGAGCGTGGTCTTTCAACAGCATCCGTTGCCTTTTGTTGTCGAATGTTTATTCTCATCCAGGTGATGTTCATTTCCACTGTATTCGTACGTGGAGCTGGCCACAAAATGAAACACTTAAATCAGACAGCACGGCAGACCAGAGCATGTAGTGTGCCTTTTCAAAGACGGAGTCTACGACGGTATGGTTGCATGTGGTGTGTCGAGCCGAAATCAGATGGCGCAAAAGCAAATTTACTCGAAGTTTAGTCATATTTATAGCATTCTGTTGTCTGTTGAAATACATTGCGGCGTGAAACGGGAGCGGAGCTACGCTCATACTATTCAGCTGGTATCACTGACATCCCCACTCTCCTTGTTTCCGCCGCTGATTCACATCGCCAAGTTCGCGCCTCTTGGCCGTAAGGGGGCGCTTTATCTGGTTACCCAATCGCCGTGCCGTAATAGCTCGGAGATAACCAGATTCCTCATACTAACCACGATTGGCTAACTACCTCAGGTGATCGAAATTACGTCATGCCTTCATGATAGTGAGATCACGACTCTCGCGTAATGTGGAATTACAAGCGTCTAGTCCGTCATTCATAATCCAGCCGTCGTCCATTAGAGAATATCCGCGTCCATAATCCAAAGACC
Organism: Hanleya hanleyi; assembly: GCA_036873755.1. Lineage (NCBI taxonomy): Eukaryota > Metazoa > Mollusca > Polyplacophora > Lepidopleurida > Hanleyidae > Hanleya > Hanleya hanleyi. The sequence goes on from JAVTVY010000813.1 coordinate 4,532, forward strand.
TATTCCATTTCCATATAACAGTATTAGCACCAAATTCAAAAGACAAAAGTATACATAAACATAGGCTTGTTTCCTGCAAGAGAGAAGCGGTCAACAGTTTTCAATGATGCCGGCAAGACATCATGATGTTCCAAATATCAAATCCGTATCGCTGATCAGTATTCTTAATCCATAATATTCGTTATAGAGTCGTCATCTAAAAATGATGTACCTCAGTCACGCTTTGATTGTGACTGTTCATATGAGTACCATGAGGATCTTGAAGTACATGGGCTCATACGGCCCCTAGCCCCGGGTTAAGCGGAATAGACACAAGTTACGAAACGTAGCGCCATAGATCTTGCACGCTACGTTCGTATTTTGCTATCAGCATGCGATATGTATCGCCAAATTTGAAAAACTTTGAGTGGAGGCGCTTGGTGGAATAGCCCTGTTTTATAAGTTTCTGCAACAATGTTTTGTGACGTTGATTAAAATCATCACATTTACCACAGGATCTAGCAAATGCAACTAAGCGAGATATGTATACGCCATATGCAGGTCCCACTGGAATATTACTATCCAGAAAGGGATAGTTTACGATGTCGAAATTGTAATCATCTCTTTTGTCATAAAGTCGACGAGAGAGAATGCCCGCTTCATTTTTATAGAGATAGAGATCTAAATAAGATGTGCCTGTAGGGCTATCTGTAGTTTCCTTCAATATTTTGACAGCGACACGCCCTCTTACCGCATCTCTCAAAGGAGCTTTTCCCCATCTTTATTACAGTCAACATTCAATTCAAAATCTGAAACAATTGAACGGTGTTTTTAACGTTACCAATCTAGGCAGCTTGATCTCCTTATATACTCATGACGATATAGCGTGGTCTTATCAGTGGGATATTAACAACATTTACAGGGATTTATTTGTTAATTATTTGAAGGTATCAGTGAACAAATGTTTGCAATCAGTTGACGAACCTTACTAAACAATGGAGGAAGTTATCCAAAAATCTGTTCAATCTTAACTCAGAAATTAAAGGTGAAATGCAAAGGTTTTCTAATTTTCATTTAAAAATTCTTCGTGGGCTATTTAATGATGGAAATATCAGCCTATGTATTTCGTTTGGTTTTATTTGAAGTATTTTGTCTCCTGGTAGCTTTTGAAAAGTGCTTCAAAGTTGGCATCTCAAGCCCGGTCAATTTGAGAAATGAAATCCGCGTCGCTTATCTGCTCTTGTTTGACGCTGTTTTGTGACGTCACATCAGACCACCTGGCCGAGCGTCAATACTTGTAACGTTCAGTCTCCGGGCGGCTGGTCTGACGTGACGTCACAACCAAGGAAAGATAAGCGATGACGTTTTGCAAATCTGAATTCAGCTGTGCTAGGAGTACCAACTTTTAAAAGATTCTGGCAGATAAAATGATTCAAATTTAACTAAGTGAATTAGATAGACTGATATTTCTATCATTATTCAACCTATATAAAATGTAAAGAGGAGAATCTAAAAACCTTTGCATTTCACCTTTAACGTAATTAGACCTGTTTTGCCGTCCGTTCATTGTTAGTTTTGCCGTTAACGACATATGAACACTTGAAAAGGGAGACAAATCATATTGCCAAGACTCTTCCGTAAGAGTGATATTCATTGGTCATTGGTGGTTGGCCTGTGCAGAGCACCCCCTTACGGCCAAGAGGCGCGAAATATGCGATGTGAATCAGCGTGGGGAACGTCAGTGATACAAGCTGTTTATCAGCGTAGAGCGGAGCATGCTGGACAAAGTCTTTCCTGCCTTGAAGTTAACATTCGACGATGTGTCTAAAAGTCAACGGCTATCGTTGAAAGCCCACGCTCAACTAAGAACAGTAATACTGCGAATGTTTTGTGTTACATAGATCAATAAATTGGTTGTTCGTCGTTCCACACCAAAATCACCAGTTATATACTAGTTTTCCATCGTTTACTAGCCAATAAGTATAGTGACCTCAACAGATCATGAAAATGGCAAAAATACGATGACTTGTTAGGGCCATGCATTGATCTTTCCAATTTTCTACCTTTCTCTAGTTTTCAAGATTTCACTTTCGCATTTTCTCTCTTTTCAAAATTTATCTCTGATTTTTTTATTTATTCTCAAGAAACTGCAACCATTTCCATACAAAACGTTGGAAAATCATTTTCAAGAGACAAGAACAATTCAAACGACCGCATGAAAACACTGGAAATGAGCGAAAACCTCGAAAATTGCGTGAAACATCAGAAATAGCAAAAAACACAGACATAATTTCCACCGCGGTCGAAATAGTTTCCACCGCGGTTGAAATACTTTTCACCACGGTTGAAATGGTTTCCACCGCGGTTGAAATACTTTCAGCCGCGGTTTAAATCGTTTCCACCGCGGTTGAAATACTTTCCACCGCGGTTGAAATACTTTTCACCGCGGTTAAAATAGTTTCCACCGCGGTTGAAATACTTTTTCGATTTTTTGCTGATTTTTAGTGTTTTCACATGGTTGTTCGATTTTTGCAGTCGCTTGAAAATAGATAGAAATTGTTAAAATCAGAAAACAACTTTATATCTCGGAAATGAATCGATGTCAATGGCAAGAAATTACAGAAAACGCGAAAGTGAAATCTTGAAAACTAGTAAAAGGCAGAAAATTGCAAAAATCAACGCATGGCCCTAACAAGCCACCGAACAAAAAGGATAATCTTTTACAGTTTTACAGCACATTATATACCGGCTTGCTGAAACCAGTGTTCTATGGCCTAACTATACTATGAAATTGAATTGTGTTTACTTAATGTCATGGAATGAGTACAACTTTCCAATATCTCTTATTCCAATTGATAAAATGTATTATATATGCCGTTGGTATATTTAATGTGGAATGAGCCAACCTCCTCATTACATGATTAATATACAAGAAATCCCTCTATTTTGCACATTTTTAAGGCAAGATGCAGTGCCTATAACCGTATAACCAGACATTGAATTTAATTGATTTTAGAAACGAAAGCAGTTAAGAATCAGGGGGACTTGAGAGATTTTGACATTTTGTTTGTCAGGTTGAATTTTTCAAAAAGGCACTAAATTATCAAGGGTGCATTATTTCATCTCAGAAAGATAGGAAACACAATTAAACACAAGAAAATATGACTATTTCTTTGAAGTAATTCGAAAAAATGACTTTGTGGAACAAAATTGATAAAGAATGTAGTGGATTTTTCGAAGTAAAATTTGGAAATCGAAGAAATGTGGTGACTGTTTAACTCACGAATAAAGTTGAATCATCTCTTCGTTGAGGCCAAACAAGAATGACCTTCTTGAAGTTGTTGAAAATAGAATGCTACACGTGGTCAAGCAAACTGAATTGTCCAGAAAAAAGGGCGATTCACATTTCTTCCTGCTCAGGTGGACTTTTTCCGGCCTCGATGCATTAACCCTAAACACAAAACTGAACACCTGTCAATCAAAGTCCGTCTGAACAAGACAGTCATTCAACATGTCGTTGTTGTTACGTACGTGCTGTTGTTGTTGTTGGCACATGGCCGTGAGGGTTAATGCCATTCATGTACACACGTTTACGCTCACCCATTTTCATCGACAAACACTTTCAGAACATGCGATCGGAATGCCATTCAGATGGGAGGGCTACTCACCGAAATTTACTATAATACCATCTTTGTTGTTTAAATTTGATGTAATATAGACGGATGGTCTGTTTCCCCTCAGTTTCACGAAAATAACATATCTCGCGCGATTTCACGTGAGGCAGGATATTAGAGTAAGGCTGTTCAAAAAGTAGATCTCTAGAGAGGTTTACAGAAATTGTTTTCTTCTTTCGAAACTGTCGAAATAAATATGTTGGATGCTAAATATCACCATATTTCGCTCAATTATGATGCTTCTTTGATGTTTATACATGATATTGACGATATTTTGGACATGCCTATATGGGCGTATGAATATTATTGAGATGTGATGGGTCACCGTGTTTGGAAAAGAAGCATGGTCTGAGACATACCGAAGTGTTTGGGATGAAAGCGCTAAATTCGATCTCTATTTAAACAGATGGGCTGAAAAGTACGTATCTTAGTGTGTATTTGTGGAAAATTTGAAATTGATATCTGCTATAGTTTATTTTCTATAGAATTATCTTTATTTCGTTGTCACGTCGGGAGCAAAATGGTGAGATTTCAGGGGTCGTTTGTGATGACATGCAGAGTCGAGAATGGATGTACGACCACGTGCTTCAGGCGAAATGGATAATTTCGCTCGTAGGACCTCCAAAACTTAGTTGAGTCATTTTATTTATCGTTCTCCTGGCCTGTTATAGTATTTATTTCCTGAAAGTCGCTTCACGAAATTCTTTGTCATTTCATTACATTTTTGGTTCACAAAGGTATTGAAAGAATTTTCAAAAAAAAAAAAAATACATGGTATCATTGTGTCATAAAATTAGCTCATTATAATGATAAGGGTCGATTTTAGAAATTTAGACTTGGCAAAAAATTTCAAAAATATCACAAGTCCTAATTCCCCTTAACGTTATCGGTGATCCTAGTCAAAAACTGTTGATCTAACAGGTATTCATTGCAGTCTTCATTCATTGCAATGGCAAGGAGGCCAGACAAGTAAATGGAATCTGTTATACAACGCTTTTTCCGTCCGGATCGCTATATAACATCACACCAATTGTAGTCTCCATACGATAAATACGGTCTGTCGCTACATTTCCTGTAACATGCAGACTCACACTCCCATAAAGGGAAGCATTTAATTGCATGGTTGTTTTGTTTTACTACCCATAATCTCGTGAAGCAAAGGTACTTTCCAATGTTAGCTATCAATGCGACCGTTCCGTTATGTAAATTTCACGAAGAAAGAAGTCCACTGTAACAGATCAGGTCAGAATAGTGCGGAACAAATTGTTTATTGCGATGAAATGAACATTCGAAATCCTTTATCATTCTAAAAGTTATATGCCAATGTTGAAAGTTACCGCTGTCGTAAGAACCGTAATATCTACGAGAGTTTACAGAATAAATCTTTTGTCTGGAAGGAACAGATTTTTGTGTTGAACTGGAGAAATTAATTTTTGGCTTTTATGTTTGCAATCGCCGTATTGGACAACCATTTTCCTTGGGTAATGCAGAATCTTTTTCTGTAATCAGCATTCTATGATTCGGTTAAAGGTAAATTCGTACCTATGCTGATGTCCCGGATCAAGCCGGGGCTAGTGTTAAACATTACACACTATACATTTGGGTCATGTTTCGTCAGAAAATGTAATCGTCATCTTGTCCGAATGTTTTTTTTTTTAGAATTTTCCTGTAATCAAAGTTTTGACCAGTTTTCTGAATGAAATGGGATTATTAAATAGAGAGAGATTATTTGAGGGGATATAAATTGTCTCATACGGTTATAAACAAAAACACATCGACTGAAATGGACGAACAACAGTTTAAACGCTAATGTTTGAAGACATCTGAATGACCAGCGTTTGGATAAAGTTAGTAAAAATTGGACAGTTGGCTTTTGGCTTCAGTAGGTTATTTCCCTTTCCTGGTTAAGAAATGGGGGTTCCCTTTAACATTCTTCTAGTCGACAATTTTGCGCAACAACATCAATACATTTGATACATGTTGACAGATATTTATTTGCATAAGTTCTTCATTAATATGATTCAAAATCCCCTGTCTCCTGCGTTATCAAATGGACCATGGGTTAGTCCACTTAACTAGAGCTGACAAATGCACAGGAACCTATGAATTTTTCTATGCTTTCCCTCATATTGCAAAAATAAGTATTGAAATACACGCCTTATTTACAAAGTTAAATACTATTATTTATACCAGCTATCTGCCTTAACGCAGTCTGGCAACATAATTTTTAATATTTTGCAGATATTTGTGGTTTGTTCTTTCAAGTCCAACGATATACGGTAGCTTATAGTTTTTACATTATTTTGAATCGCTGTCCATGTCTAGTAATATGCAACTCCTAGTTTCTCGGAGAGCGAAACAAAATCGCATAAACAGACCAGTCACTTGTAGCATTGATAAGGCTATTACATCATCGCTCTGAAATTTTGTATCTTTTATCGCTCAAGCCGGTGTGACGGAAACGGTGGTCCCTCAGATATGAGTGTCCGTTTGCTATGCTTTAACCCAGCCCGGACACTGACATCTGAAAAGGGTCACTTGGATGTTAGGACCCGCCCTGATTGAAGCATAGGAGACCGGACACTGGTCTCTGGTGACCACCGTTTCTATCACACCGGTGTGGTCATGTTATTCAAGATGCTCATGTGAACAGCTACAATAAAAGCGTGGCTGAGATACAAATAATCACAGGGATCGCGTTTGCTTCTTGTGATGTTTTAGAAATATGCAGTCAGTACATTTCTCTGTGGAGTCCGTACTCCGGCATCGTTTTCCACTACCCTATTAATGGTGCGTCTAATTATAAGATAGATATACAGTAGATTATTACATGGTTGTTTTACCATCAGCCCTACATTTCGCAAAAGTTGTTTGAATCAGCCGGGAACCGACACTCTAGTGCTGATATAAAAACATTTTAACATATATCAGTTAAACACATATCTATCGACGAGATAGTAGTAATTAAGTCTGATACAAAAGTGTTCTTGGCGTGCAAATTTTTGTGTTCAACCTTGGTTTAAATTTCCAAAGACCATACTTGGAGAAGCAATATAATTTTATGATGAATTATCATTATAGAAGGTAAGAGTTACTTAAATGAGACGCTCAAATGTTAAATATTTATCAATAAATTTGAACTGAATGAAAAATGAAGTGCAGCTAATGTTGTTGCTGTTACTTTTTGAAGGCACATTTCCCCCATTCTATATAAAAATATGATCATGTGCACTTGTAAGTGATCGTCGGTATATACACATGAAAATATTGTTGTACTTCATAGTATATTGGATATAATTTATCCTTCAACGAGTATCCGCCCGCTTGTAGATGAATTGAATACAAAAAAGTGCTCAGAAACGATAAGGTTGCCGACTTCAAAAGTGATATAAATCGAGTGGAACTATTTAAGTTGACTGATTATATCACCCATCAACAGTTATAAATTGTCATTGCCGCTACAGTGAAACAAACTTTGAATGGGAATCATGATTCCTCAAACTGTAATATGCGTTGTTATAGTTGACCACGAAGAGCCTGGCCATATTGCAAATTGCAATATTTCTAGACAAAGGTAGAGAATTCACCTAATCTGGCCTCTTGTGCGTTGTTTTCCAAGATTTGAAAGTGTAAATCTAGATGTAGATGAGGTTTAAATCTATGTAAATGAGGTATTTTCGACGATGCCAGGTGAGCAGAAGTCTGCTTTTTTCTATTAAAATATTTCCTGAGTAGTACGAAAAAGCGGAGTACGGAAAGTCTCAAAGATCTCGTGGTAGTTCATCAAAGTCAAGCGATACATCAAACACAGCTCGAAAGCAACCATAGATATTTGCTATCATCTGAATAAAGACGACGAACAGAAACTGCAGGAAACATAACCAGCTCTGCCAGAGAGCGAGGATTGAAGTAATCAACTGCCAGCTCGCCATTTGTGACCGTACAGCCGTTTTGATTATTGATTTCAGATATCAGTCAATCCAAATGTGAACCATAACAGTCCACTTAAGGACTAAGTGGACAAAATGTAAAGGACCAGTGACTTAATCACGAGCGTGTCACTGGTGACGATTCATTCCTGAAGCAATAAAGCATGTTGTTCTCGATGATGAACACTGATCATTCACGACATGTATCATGATATAGCCAGTCATGATTGATCATGGTCAGGCAACCTGCCAGCTAACGTGTATTTGATTAAATCATCATCATTAATGATCCTTTGTCCTGAGAAATATGGTCGATCATAATCAATGACAATGATCCAATCATGATCCAATCATGAAAAATCAAGTCTTGACAATGACAAAATAGCAGTGGAGTTCTAAAACCAATAACAGATACAAAGATCGGTCCGAAAACGGCAAGTTCCACTGGGCGTCGATGTTGTTCCTGTTGGTTTCAGACGTGGATCATGTTTGCAACTCCATAAACGTTTGAGATCATTTTATAAAAATTCAATATATTAAAGCAATCAGTGCACGCTGTTGGTCACACACTCGTTGAGTATCGCCAATCGAGAGCTTCCGAATCCTGAAGTTATGTTTCCCATGTCTTTTCAGAGAACTCAGATTGAAAAGGGCTCCTATCAAGGCTAGGAACGTTAATGACGTTCTCAGGGAGATCGTCCATTTCTCGAATTTGTGGCAGTATGTAGAAATCGGAAAATGTGTGTACGTATGATTGGTTATGCATATTCATATACAGCTTAGAATTAAAAATAAATGTGTTTCTTGTGCAATTACATTTAGTTCAATACGTTTCATCTATGTAGTCAAGCTTTCTTGTCATTGGAAGCTATCATTCCCTTCAAGAAACTGAAATTTTAAAATCGGTGTTAACAAAATATCGCCCACATTTTTTTTGTTAGAAGTCAAAATGAAGCTTTCTTCAATTATACTTCAATCATATGTTACATCTGAATACACTTTCGAGCCAATGGCATCATTCGGCGCTGCAAGTTGAAGCTGATCAGCTGTGAGATAATCGGCAGGAAGGGGGCTAGGTTGTCTTGTATGTAATAATATAACATCTGACAATTCGCATTTAAAGATTTGTTATCATACTCTGGGTGTTAGGAATGATTCCGTTTTTGAACTTGGTAAATTATCCATTCTAACTCACAGCTCCACGATGATGGTCAAATATAGGACCAGGGCTGATCTAAATGATGATGTATATAGAGAAGGCAATTCGATTTCCGGTGATTAACATTATGAGAATGTTAACAACTTTGGTTGGAGACGCTTTTCAAATTACTACATTGGCCAAATGTTTCGCCTAGAAAATACACTGACCCTTCCTGCGGAAATGCTCTTCGGAGAAATGCACAAGCAGTTTCTGATAAATTTTAGCTGATGTGGATATGAAGGATACGGACTGATGAAGCAAGCTTCTGTGCATGTTCACCAGAGATGTTCCAGTAAAAAATTACAATTAAAATATAAATCCTGTACAAAAAATCACAAGGTTTCAAATTTGTCCAACAAACACTGATGTTAGTGAGATAATGAAGATGTGCTTATGAAATGTGGACTATATTACTAAGATAGAGTTATAGCGCTTGTTATGACTGAAATTGCTTCTATCCACTCTCCGATCAAAACAAATTTATTTGACTTCCAAGTAATGCCGATACTGACAACTATCGCGTTACTACAAATTCAGTGACAACTACCACGCTATCACGATTTAAATGATACACATGCATGTATCTGGTTAGAGTTTCTCATTTGTGACTGCCTACAAAATGTATAATATGACGACTATATTGCATTGTCTGCATTCTTGATTTCAGACAACCACAGAGGTGCGAGGGCGGATGCTTTCCCCGGAAATCGTTGACATATCTCCTTGTTTGGAACCCCGAGGGTCCAATACACTGGCCTATGTTGTTCGAAGCGTTTCAGTTTGATGCCTATTGCACTTGTCTCAACATTGGCGGCTGATAGTCAAGTTCATCTCTCCATGCTTTCAATTAAATTATTCTGTTTTTTGTTTGCAATTTCTATTTGAAAAAAACTGTTCTCGATGCAACTGTGTCCAGAGTCGATGGCTCTTGATCAAAACATGTTCTATTGGCGATGCTAGAGGTAATGCTCTGATTCGATCTTCAGTTGTATTCTGATCTCGTTGTTTGTCTGTGATATCATGACTTTGTCGGCCATGAAACGGTTGGACAATAATATCTGAAACTAGAAAACCATCTGGTGTTAAAATAAGGACATTGATATTCCCATCCACTTGTAACTTTTGAATACAACAGACGATGCTGATCCAATCTCACACCAAACAAGCTGAGTTGCTACTGTCGTATTCATCAGATTTTCGGTAACTCAGAATTGTATGTATTCCCACCATCGGAGATCTTTTGTGAATGGGCAGTCAACGCGTTGTATTATAATGCTGTCCCGGGGCTCATTTCTGTCTGCTTGTTATTATTTAATAGCTATAGACTTGTGAATGATAGGCTACTCCAATGGGAACAGATAGTTATTCTGACGATAAATTGTACAGTGTGATTGAAAGTATGTTTTGTAAGCCAACGCTGGTAAGAGCTTGAGGTAATTTTGGAATTGATCGCTTTAAAGAATGAAGAATGACACAAGAACTTAGAAATATTTCTAAGACGGAATTAAGATTGGTTATATCGCTTCGATTTAAGAAAACTTTGACACCATTGTGAAGCTTGGCCAATCTAGAATAGATGTCCAAGTAGGAGAAGGACTCGTAACCTTAACCGAGTTTGTTCGGTTACCGCTCCCGCGTATTCTCCATATATATTTCAACGTTGTTGTATTATAGCCTAATGTTTATTAGCTATTTGTTGCTACTCATGCCAGTGCTTTGTTGATGAAGGTGGTGTGGATTTCTGTGTCATTTTCCCAATGAGAATCTGTTGCATTCCTAGGCGATTTATTCATTATCTTTTATCAGCATTTTGTAGTTTTTATCTGGATGATATATTGTCTTTAACACAATCATATATACAGCATTCTTTCCTCGTACATATAAACTATATTCTTCTCTCTGTACTGATGATACAGTCAAGTATGTTTACTACATAGCGGTATTGTGAAATATACTATATCATATGGATTTTATGGTTCATTATCAATTATTGTTATTAATTACGACTTCAACATTTGCTGATTATTACCGGGCATTAATTTCCCAGAAGGACCTAATTATGGCTTACTCAGATGTCACATAGTAGCATTTTAATCAACGCCACAGAAAATTTTGACAGTTTGTTATCAGTACTCGCGGCTATAAGTTATAATAATGTGGACAAGACGAGAGCAATATGGTATATAATATAAAACTGTGTCTGAATGGCAAGCTTGATTCGGAAAATGAATTTGCGTCCAAGGAAAACAATTTTCCATATTGAACTTTCATGATATTTGCAAAATGGCCTGGAAAAGAAAATTAAGAAACTTGACCCTTCGTGATAAAATAACGTGATAAAATATCTCGCTCCATCAAAACCGATAAATCCCTTCCTCGTCCAAGTCGACTTCCCCCCTCCCTCCGATGATACTAGTCTGAAAACAAACTTTGTTCTATACAAATTCGTCTGGAATGGGACACCCGACAAAGTAAACACAATATAGGGGCAACTTTTACAAGTTCGATTAATTAAACTACGAAACTATCTACATTATATAATATTATTGAAAAATATTCCGAGAAATAGCAAAACAGAATACTTTTAGATATTGCAAATATAAATAAAATTAGTTTCACGTTCATCTTTTGGCAGTGCAGTGGGAAGATTTTAGACAGTTTTACGATATTATCAGTCAAATCTAAATCGCTTTCTCAAACAAAATGGGAATCTATTTTAAATATGAGTTCTCAGATAAATTAAGTGGCTGTCTACAAACTCCCATCCATTGTAAAATATACGCACAGTTGAAAGAGACACAGTTCAAACTATTACACAGAACACTAGTTACAAATTCTTTTCTGTGTAAAATATCATCTGTAAAATAAATGTGACAACGGTTCCATTCAACAATCGATCATTAATTTGTTACACTCACGAAAATTGAACGATTAAGATGGAATGCAGGTTATAAGTAAACTTGAAATAAAGGACATAAATTTGAAAATAGTGGAACAGATTTATGTCATTAATGTCAAAAGATTATGATGATGGTTTAGAATATTAGTTGAAACGATTGAATTACAATGGGGATAAATGATAGCAAAATAATTTTAGGATGGAGGAAGAACCAATGTGCTCTCAACAAACTGATGCTTTTGGCAAGGACATATTTACAATAATAAACGCTTAAATATAGAGCCTAATTTCAAATAATTTCTCTGTATATTTTCGGACCAGTTGTCAATCGAAAAATAAATGGTGTATAAAGAATCCAGATTACAGGAATTGAATTGTTTTTTTTTTCAAAAATTATTCAAAACATTAATCAATGTGTGCACGATTATTATATATTCAATGACATTGCTACAATATATATTTTCTCTGATATTCCTCTCTATATGTTTTCTCTGAGCAGGGGTGGCTACATTTATATGTGTAGGTATATGTTGACGAGTGTGTAGAAGTGAGACAGAGAGAACGAGGTGTCCTTCTGTATCACTGGTTTTGTACAATAGCATGAATGAAATAAACAGATTCATAAAAACACTGTTGACGGATTCTTTCTTCAAGGAAATTGGCTTACGTTCACTTATATTTTCATGCCTGTTTTTGCCGTTCTGTGGATTATGAATGCAGAAATTCTTCATAGACGACGGCTTGGTACTCCATGTCGGGTCTACTGCTTATGTCATATAAATTATCTTGTACATCAGAACATAAATCGCTTTATATTGACGTTTCGACTTCCGACAGCTGTAAGAAATATCTTATGCAAAATTATTGTTTGGCGCCTTTCAATGAACCAAGGGCAGATAATTCGGGAGGATGTCAAAACTGTTTCATTTCCTTGTTTAACGTGATAAAGAGAATGGGAGACTTACACGATTTAATCAGTAGATAAACCGGAAGTGCTAGTTATGTCAGTTGATTGGCTAAGCGGAAAAAAAAATCCGCAAACAGGAATTGGCATTCCGAGAATCTGATTGGATATTTGGTGCAAGTCACCCATTGAACCCTTTAATCCAAATTAAATATTTTTATTTCAAAGGATTCTTTTTTGAACGTACTTCAATCTCTTTATAATCAAGAGATTACTTGAAATGAAACACTTTTTGCCCTGTTCTGGGTTGGATGCTTCAATCCTTCAATTTCCAACAGATTTCTCGCTGTTCAAGGGAAATAACTCCCTTAGATACGAAGTTATTACCCCTGTTCTCAATTAACATGCCTAACATTTGTTATCACTTTATAATATTCTTTTTGTTGGATTAATCACTAAAGTCCCGGGGCATTTTCATCATATACATATGTAATAGAGAATAACTACGTCAGTCAGCTGTAAAGCGATTTAATCTCTTAAATGTTATTTATACTGATCATTTTAGATAAGAAAAGAGCTCTCGACGGAACTATTTTATCGACTATATTTAAATACCTATCACAACATAAAGAATGTATTCAATAAATATTTCATTCAAATTCAAGCATGCTACTATTAGTGAAATTTAAACATACACACTCTACTATAAATATGGAAATATATAAGATACATAGTATTTAGTTTGCACATACAGATTTCAATCAAAATTAATTACTGTCTGTCACACATCACGAGGGAACGGGATTTTCGGCAATATCGGTGATTTTGCATTGTTCTAGATATTCGACGGATTTCATTAAATCAGAAAGTCCGTTCTACAGACCAGGACCCTAGTTGAATTGAACTTGAACTTGAACCAGTAGCGGACAGAGCTCAGGCCGTAACAACAGTTAGGAAGTTGATGGCTATAGCTTGGAACCCAACACCATAAAGGAATATCGTTAAAAACGTGTGCCTTACATAGGAGTAATTTGTTTTTCTTGGGCCGAAGAAACCCATTCAGTTGCTCAGATCGATATGTTAAAATCAGTGAAAGCTGATAAGGGATCAGGGAATATTTCCCTATCCAAACTTATATAGAAAGTTATTATCCAAAATCTGACAAAAATATTCATGGTATGGTATGGAAAATCGAAAGAATATTTCTTGGATACTATGTAGACGTACATAAAATGTCCAAGAACATCCAATGGTTTGATAAATTCTGGCTACATTACTCTCCAGTCTACCCTACTCTCGCCAAATCCAACCCACTCGTGTGGTGTCCTTCAGCGTCCTACCGCCAGACATATAAATATCTGGATATTAACTGCGGTAATCCGAAAAGTGAGATACACAAACGAGTGTTCATATGAGCACCATTACGGTGAATAACATCCATATAGCCCATAGTCCCGGGATAAGTAAACTTACTATATGTTTTAAGTAAAGTTCAGGATGAACCTATTTTTCTCTGAAGCAGGGAGCTGAGTTTGCTTTCAATTTTTTAAACCAAATTCAATTCAGCCAATTCAATTCAATACTTAATTTTCCTAGAATTGTCTTGCGAAGTCGATAGTTCGACAGCCTATATATATGTTGGTAGCCGAGCAATCTGAATGACGTCACCTACGCCAAGATAAAAAATGTTTTCTCTTCAGTGAGATATGACTATAAAATTTCGATTGGCGAGCTCCCAAGGAACACCACTGGTGCTTATGATTGGCTGAATATTTGTATTGGTATACAATGGTACAATATCTTTAGTTCCAGAACTCAAACTTGTCTTCGATATTTACTGCAGAAGCAAAACCTATATTGTCGACTTTGGAAGGTATTGGGTCCACTAAAAGAAAAAAATATGTCATATTCTCAGATTCAACTCTTCCCATTATCTTGAATATTAAATTATATATACAATTATATGACTGTAGATTTGATCAACAGATCGATGTTGTGTTTTGATGGTTGACTAGTCACGTTGGCATCAAAGGTAATACTGAGGCTGAAAAAATGGTTACGGCAGCCCTAGATAATGAGGTTGATCCTGTTGGAATCCCATATAACGATTTCATACCCTCTATCTGTATTTATGTGAGAAAGTTGTTTCAATCTTTATGGGTTGCTGTGAATAATAACAAACGTCATGAGTTAAAAAAACTGTAGGCAATACTCATATGAACAACCAGAAACGTTTCGACAAAGCCATGATCAGGCGATGCAGAATCGGTCATACCCGATGAACTCCCGAACATTTACTAAAAAAAAGAGCCAGTCCCAAGGTGTATTCCATGCCACGATCTCACAGTGAAACATATTCTTATCGATTGTATAGATTTTAAGATTGGAAGAGATTCTTTTTATCGAGCAGCTACTTCAGAAGATATTTTTGGTCGGGTGAAAGAAGAATGCAAACACGTCACGTTCGGGAAAAAATGTTCACATTTCTTGCCAGTGCCCATAAGCCAGTTGTGCATGAGCCGATTTCATTAGCAATTGGCTGCGTTAGGATTTTGAATAGGGTTTCAAATGTCATTTATATAAAAATTCTCTGCCGAAAAATTGATGTTTGCAATGAGCTTCCGCATTCGATAATTTATCAATGTAAATAAAAATATAAATAAATATATAAAAAAGACAGAACAGAGGCTTCGCTCGTTTGCAATTAATAATACAAACAAGTATTTATAATGAGATTACGGTCATTTATCGAAAAATGACAGTTTATTTAAATGGATGAGTGGCACAATGGTAACTATTGTTTAATAGGCAAAACATTATGTAGCATGTTTATTTGATGTAGTAATAGACATACATAAGGTTTTATATTATATTGTTTCAATATGTTGTTACTCTGCTAAGCCACGATAACGATTAATAGCAAAGGTGAGGAGCCCACAAACCAGCTTGCTAGCACCTCCCGAGTATGCAGGGTGTTCAACAAGTATTGCTTGTAAGATTGCACATGATTTTGACTGAAGAGGTCGGGTAGCCTGAGGAATATGAAAAACAAATAAATCACAAGGGGTATGAACTATTATTTTTTCTCCAATGTATACAGTTCCTGTCGAATGCATATGTTTGTTAAAGCTTTTTTTTAATGTATGCCGTTCAGTATAATGCAACTTTTCTTTCTGAGAATTTATAATTTTCGTTCTGTTTATGAAGTTGTTCAGGTTTATAATTTTTTTTTTTTAAAATCGCGCTTAACACAGATCTTCTGTATTACTGGAGATTTTCGGTAGCTAATAGAAAACGCAGCAAAACACGAAAATACCTTGTACCACTGTGCGGTCAATATCTCGTCAAGTCTCGCGACTATAAACTGGCATGACAAAATCATTAATAGGTCCGCAATCTCGATCTTTATTGAGTTCAACTCATCTACAAATTTAAGCAAGGAGCAGTTTAAATTCGTCATTTGTAAATATGAATTTCAAGATTGTAGAATGGTAGACTATTCTGTGAAGTCATGTGACGCAGTCAGTATGTCGGCACCTCTTCCCACTTCCCTTATATGTGTTGTAATTATATCCCCGTTTAATGTCTGATTCAGTTGTAACATTAAATATATCAACAGATGTGAAGAAGTAGTCCAATCTAACCTGCCATTTTGTCATTTCTAGTTCGGTTCGATATCCGCAAAATTGCTTCTATAAGTTGTTGTGGTAACGTTACGTGACCGTTGTTACGAGGTTTGAAGAGATCGGTGTTATTGATAATGCAGGGTATCTTAGTTCGCTATTATAGGTGAGCGACAACAGATTAAACATATACCCAATGAAGGCGCTATTGAGTTCGGAGTTAAAGACATTTATTTATTTATTTCATCTTTATCTACATTTTTCTTGATATTAACAAGCGTTTATATTCAAACGCTGATATTTGAAAGATTAATGGTAATTTGAAGTATATGCCAAAAGCCTCTACAACAAATGAATGGTACATAATTTTTCTTTTGTACATTTTAAATTAAAAAAGAAGAAAACATGTTCAATTATAATTTAATTCCCCCTAATGCTTTCAACATTTTCCAAGAGACAGTCAACTCAGAAAATGAGATGAATTGGCAGTTTTTTTCAGCATTTCTAGTAACTAATGCCATTCAGACAATATTCAGATTTCTTAGAAAATGTCAAGTAGGCGGACACAAATAAAGGAATAAGGAAACAAATAATTAAAAAAAACATATTTGGTGATGAGGAGAATCAGTGCTGCATGACCGTCAAAGTACCTGAGCTAATTGTTATTTGCAACACAAACGTGCAGATGATTTATGTATTTATTGCGATCTAGCCAAACTTCTAAATCTGCATCGAACTGTTTTTCCAGGCAGACACGGAAAAGATCAGTACCAGCTATGGTAAGTGTTTTATATTCCATTCGTCAACACATTTAAGCATATCTGGTGTCATCGTTGGTGTAATTCTAATAAAAAAATAATGTAATATTTATAGGTGACTATTATTATTACCAAGGGCTAATTAAGGAGTTTAGTTTATATATGTCATCTGTTTCTGTATCTACTTACTCTTCAACTGGAATATATTACTTTGGAAGGTTTATTCAACAAACACAAACAGTTTTCCTTGTTCTACTTGGAAAAAGGTGTTTCCCATTTTGCCACTCATAATGATATACCAAAATGGTACTGGACTTCCAAAATGCGTAAAACACCATACAAAGATAGATTTATAGCTGGTTCCAGAAGTTGTACAGCCAAATAGGAGCGATATGCAAGAGGTGGGAAAAATTGACGACGTCTGGTGACTAAAAAGCAACCATACGACTCGTGTTAAATGCAACGATACCCAGAGAAACAAACCTGTAATGCCCGACTTCGTACGGCTTAAATTTTCCACCATAAAATAAACCTACATATATTTGTCGAGTGATATGTACGGAGGGCGGCCTCGGGGACTAAAAGTCCACCAGCAGAATCCTACCGAAAACAGGTAATAAATTGGAGCGATATGCAAGAGGTTGGAAAAATTGACGACCTCTGGTGACTAAAAAGCAACCATACGACTCTACAGGAAAGCATCCCTCGGCACCTAACATTCAAACCCGAGAATACGGCGGATTCTCGGGCGTAGCCTTAGTATCTCAACCGCGCTGTTATTGCTGTTGTTCATGTGAAGACTATGAAGTATCCACACGGCATCTAGTGCCGGCTTGAGCGGAATTAGATACGCCAGCTCGGAAGCTGTGACGACAGATCAGCTCAAACAACTCATCTGAAATGTAATGGATGAGCACCAATGTCGTCTGATGGAGTAAACACCTCAACATGGGGTAACCTGGTAAATGCAAACATACCCAGAGAAACTAACCTGTAAAGCCGGACGTCGTACGCCTCAAATTTCCCACCACAACAATAAACCTACATATATTTGTTGAGTGACATGTAAAGAGGGCAGGCCTCGGAGACTAACAGTCCAGCAGCAGAATCCTGTCATATACAGGTAATAAATAGGAGCGATATGCAAGAGGTGGAAAAAATTGACGACGTCTGGTGACTACAAAGCAACCATGCGACTCTACAGGAAAGCATCCCTCGGCACCTAACTTTCGGACGTAGCCTATCTCAGCCGCGCTTTTATTGCGCAAGTTCATGTGGAGACTATGAAGTATCCACACCGCCCATAGTACCGGCGTAAGCGGAATTAGATGTGATAACATAGCTCAAACAACTCATCTGAATGTAGTGGATGAGCACTGTGGAGACCTGATGGAGTAAACGCCTCAACATGTCGTAAACATGGTAAATGCAAGAATACCCAGAGAAAAAAAATTGTAATGCCCAACATCGTACGGCTTAAATCTGTCACCAAAACAATAAACCTACATATGTTGGTCGCGTGACATGTACAGAGGGCAGGCTTCGGGACTAACAGTTCACCAGCAGAATCCTGCCATATACAGGTATTAAATTGAAGCGATATGCAAGAGCTTGGAAAAATTGACGACGTCTGGTGACTAAAAAGCAATCATATGACTCTGCAGGAAAACATTCCTTTGCACCTAACCTTCAGACCCGATAATGTTTAACACAGATCAGCTCAAACAACTTATCTGATGTTAATGTATGATCACCGTGGACATCTGATGGAGTAAACGCCTCAACATGTATAGATGGCAGGCCTCGGGGGCTAAGAGTCGACCATCAGAATCGTTCCAGATACAGGTAATAAATTGGAGCGATATGCAAGAGGTGAGAAAAATTGACGACGTTTGGTGACTAAAAAGGAACAATATGACTCTACTGGAAAAGCCTTGGCACCTAACATTCAGACCCGAGAATACGGTGGATTCTCGGGCGTAGCCTTAGTATCTCACCAGCGCTTTTATTGCTGGTGTTCATGTGGAGACTATGAAGTATCAACACGGCCCCTAGCACCGGTTTAAGCGGGATTAGATACGCTAGTTCGAGAGCTGTGATGACAGATCAGCTCAAGCAACTCATCTGATGTTAATGGATGAGCATCGTGGACGTCTGATGGAGTAAACGCCTCAATATGAGGTAACGTGTTAAATGCAACAATACCCAGAGAAACAAACCTGTAATGCCCGACTTCGTACGGCTTAAATTTTCCACCATAAAATAAACCTACATATATTTATCGAGTGATATGTACAGAGGGCAGGCCTCGGGGACTAAAGTCCTCCAGCAGAATCCTACCGAAAACACGTAATAAATTGAAGCGATATGCAAGAGTTTGGAAAAATTGACGACCTCTGGTGACTAAAAAGCAACCATCTGACTCTGCAGGAAAACATCCTTCGGCACCTAACATTCACACCCGAGAATACGGTGAATTATCGGCTGTAGCCTTAGTATCTCAGCCGCGCTTTTGTTGCAGATGCTCATGTGGAGACTATGAAGTATCCACATAACCACTAGCACCGGCTTAAGCGGAAATAGATACGCTAGCTCGGGAGCTGTGATGACAGATCAGCTCAAACAACTCATCTGATGTTAATGGATGAGCATCGTGGACATCTGACGGAGTAAACGCTTCAACATGGGGTAATCTTGTAAACGCAAAAATACCCAGAGAAACTAACCTGTAATGCCCGACATCGTATGGCTTAAATTCCCCACCAAAACAAGAAACCTGCTTATATTTGTCGAGTGACATGTACAGAGGGCAGGCCGTGGGGACTAACAGTCCACCAGCAGAAAATACCCGAGAGTATGGTGGATTTTTCCCCCCTGTTAACAAGGGTCATGCAGGCAAGTAAATCAGTTTGGGAGAATTGTTGCGCTGCCATTCCAAAAATCCAAATGTAGAATGTATGGGGACACTTAAATACTCCAGAAGTCTTAAGGAAGGCCTATTATGACAAATGACAAATACAGTACACGCATGTATCTACTTGGGAGTCCTCGATTCTCTTATAGGCTATTCCTTACCTGGACCTTACTGAATAGCTTATTTCATTAACAATATCCATGTTCAATAAAACTGTTTACCGGCATAATAAGATAAGTTTCGCTGTACGTAAATTATATATATCATTCTTGGGATGGTTCTTTGTTTATTGAGTTGTTTGTATTTCTCATTTACAAGATTTATGTGAAATTCGGTAACACAATGTGTACAATTTGTGCTCCACTTTTGCCAGACCTGTATTTGTTCTCGTTTAAATACGCCTATGTATAGAAATTTCAACGCCATTCATTCTCATTCACCAAATGTTACATGGATCATTTCCTAGCACTGGATAATCCCTATAGTAGCGACGCTGTGAAGGATATATACCTTTATAATTACTGATAGTTCTGATGGAACGTCATATCTGGACCTATACATTTTAAGAATGAAATGGACTTTCTCTCACACCAACTCTACGACAAGAGACACTTTCAAAATTCAGACATAGTTAATATTCCTAGTTATATTCCAGAAGACCCTGCATTCGGCGTATACTTTATATATCTCACCTTATAGCACTTGCTACAATGCTACAAAACAGTGTTGCGAAACACAAGGCTATACCACCAAACGCGTTCGTTCAATGTTTCTCAAATCTTGTAAAAAATTATCGTCAACTGACTGCAATGTACGATCATATCGTGCAAGATCTCTGAAGCCACGTTCTGAATTACAAGCGTCTAGTCCGTCATCCATAATTCAGCCGTCGTCCATTAGAGAATATTCGCGTCCATAATCCAAAGACCTATTCCATATTCCATATAACAGTATTAGCACCAAATTCAAGAAGACAATCATAGTATACATAAACTTAGGCTTGTTTCCTGCAAGAGAGAAGCGGTCAACAGTTTTCCATGATGCCGGCAAGACATCATGATGTTCCAAAAATATCAAATCCGTATCGCTGATCAGTATTCTTAATCCATAATATTCGTTGTAAAGTCGTCATCTAAAGAATGATGTATCTCAGTCACGCTTTGATTGTGACTGTACCATGAGGATCGTGAAGTACATGGGTTCATACGGCCCCTATCCCCTGGTTAAGCCGAATTAGACACAAGTTACGAAACGTAGCGCCATAGATCTTGCACGCTACGTTCGTATTTTGCTATCAGCATGCGATATGTATCGCCAAATTTGAGAAACTTTGAGTGGAGGCGTTTGATGGAATAGCCCTGTTTTATAAGTTTCTGCAACAATGTTTTGTGACGTTGATTAAAATCGTCACATTTAACACGGGATCTAGCAAATGCTACTAAGCGAGATATGTATACGCCATATGCAGGTCCCACTGGGATATTACTGTCCAGAAAGGGATAGTTTACGATGTCGAAATTGTAATCATCTCTTTTGTCATAGAGTCGACGAGAGAGAATGCCCGCTTCATTTTTATAGATATATAGATCTAAATATGATGTGCCTGTGGGGCTATCTGTAATTTCCTTCAAATCCAGTGAAGGTGGATATATATCCTTCACTGCGTAATTTGTATAGCGATTATCCACAGCGAGAAGATCGTCTATATAGCGTTTGATGAATGAGAAGGAACGGGCTTTGAATGGATCGGTTTTTGAAAGCGCCTGCTTATAGTCATATTCATAAGAGAACAGATACAGGTCAGCCAACAGGAGTGCACAATATGCGATATCCGCGATATCCGCATAATTACTTCTATAAGTTGCTGCTGTAACGTTACGTGACTGTTGTTACGAGGTTTGAAGAGATCAGTGTTATTGATAACGCAGGATATGTGACGGAACGTTAGTTTTTAATTATGGGTGAGCGACAAGTCAACGGATTGAATATCTACCTAATGATGGCGCTATTGCATTCGGAGCTAAAGACATTTATTATTTATTTATTTATTTATTTATTTTATATTTCATCTTTGGATACATTTTTCTTATTATTAGCAACCGTTTATATTCACACACTGATATTTGAAAGATAAATGCTAATTTGAAGGATATGCCAAAAACTACCTCTCTACAGCAAATGTATGGTACAATTTTTTCTTTTATACATTTTAAATTAAAAAAAAGATCAATTACAATTTAATTCCCCTAATGTTCTCAACATTCTCCAAGAGACAGTCACTTCAAAAAATGAGAAGATTTGATAGCATTTTTCGCATTTCCTAGTAAATAATGTCATTTCAGACAATATCCAGATTTCTTAGAAAATGTCAAGTAGGCGGACACAATCATGAAACAGAAATAAGGAAACAAATAATTAAAAAACATATTTGATGATGAGGAAAATCTATGTTGCAGAAACAACAAAATACCTGAGCCAATTGTTATTCACAGCCCATTCGTCCAGATGATTTATGTATTTATCGCGATAGACAAACATCTAAATCCGCATCGAACTGGGTTTATTTTTCAGGCAGACACAGAAAAAATGAGTACCAGCTACGGTAAGTGTTTTATATTCCATTGATCAGCACATTTAAGCATATCTTGCGTCATCATTGGTGTAATTCTAATAGGGAAATAATGTAATATTTATAAGTAACTATTATTACCAAGTGATAGTTAAGGAGTTTAGTTTATCTATGTCACCTGCTTCTGTATCTACTTACTACTCAACTGGAATATATTAATTTCGAAGGTGTTTTCTTTTTTACCACTCATAACGATATACCAAAATTGTACAGGAATTCCAAAACGCATCAAATATCATACAAAGCTAGATTTATTTTATTTATGGTTCCAATAGTTGTACAACTTGTACAAGGGTCATGCAGGCAAGTAAATCATTTTGGGAGAAATATTGCTCTGCCAGTCCAAAAATCAAAATGTCGAATGTATGTGGATACTTAAATACTCCAAAATGATGGCAAATGACAAATACCGTGCACACATGTAACTACTCGGGATTCCTCGACTCTCTTGTAGGCTATTCGTTGTCAGCAACTGGTCACGGGTATATTAATTCAAGTTCTACTGCACGTAAATTATATCATTCTTGGGACGTTTCTTTGTTTATTGAGTTGCTTGAATTTCTCAATTACAATAGTGTCGTGAAATTCGGTAACTCCATATACCAACAGTCTATTCCTTACTTGGACCTTACCGAATAGCTTATTCCATTATAATATCGATGTTCAATGTAACTGGTTACCGGTATATTCACTGTACGTCAATTATACATATCACTCTTGCTATGTTTCCTTGTTTATTGAGTTACTTGAATTTCTCATTGACAATATTGATGTGAAGTTCGGTAACTCCATATACCAACAGTCTATTCCTTACCTGGACCTTACCGAATAGCTTATTCCATTAATAA
Organism: Hanleya hanleyi; assembly: GCA_036873755.1. Taxonomy (NCBI): domain Eukaryota; kingdom Metazoa; phylum Mollusca; class Polyplacophora; order Lepidopleurida; family Hanleyidae; genus Hanleya; species Hanleya hanleyi. The sequence goes on from JAVTVY010000813.1 coordinate 27,890, forward strand.
TATCGATGTTCAATGTAACTGGTTACCGGTATATTCACTGTACGTCAATTATACATATCACTCTTGCTATGTTTCCTTGTTTATTGAGTTACTTGAATTTCTCATTGACAATATTGATGTGAAGTTCGGTAACTCCATATACCAACAGTCTATTCCTTACCTGGACCTTACCGAATAGCTTATTCCATTAATAATATCGATGTTCAATGTAACTGGTTACCGGTATATTCACTGTACGTCAATTATACATATCACTCTTGCTATGTTTCCTTGTTTATTGAGTTACTTGAATTTCTCATTGACAATATTGATGTGAAGTTCGGTAACTCCATATACCAACAGCCTATAGTTATCCCAATGCGTACAACTTGTGCTCCACTTTTGGCAGGCCTAAATCTGTTCGCGTATGAATACGCCTATGTACAGAAATTTCAACATCATTCATTCTCATTCAGCCAACGCTAGCTACATGTAGATCATCTCTTAGCACTGGATAATCCCTATATTAGCGACGCTGTGAAGGATATATACCCCCTTCACTGGATTTGAAGGAAATTACTGATAATTCTGATGGAACGTCATATCTGGACCTAAACATTTCATAGGAATGAAAAGGGCGTACTCTCGTGCCGACTCTACGACAAGAGACACGTTCAAAATTCAGACATAGTTAATTACCTTTTCTGGCTAGTAATATTCCAGAAGGCCCTGCATACGGCATATACTTGATATATTTCGCCTTATAGCATTTGCTACAATGATACAGAACAGTGTTGCAGAAATTTGTCGAACATAGCTATACCAACGCATCCATTCAAAGTTTCGCAATTTTTTTGGAAAACATCGTTAACTGACTGCAAAATACGATCATATCCTGCAAGATCTCTGGTGCTACATTCCACAACTTGTCTCTATTTCCACTCAACCCGTGGATAGGTGCCATTTGGACATCATGTGTTGTACATCTCCATGATGTTAAAATTAACAGTCCCAATGAAAGCGTGAATGAGATATATCATGCTCAAATCCGCCATTCAGCCGTCGTCCATAGAAAGACGGAAATTATTTTGAATAAATAATACTGGTCATTGATGCTGATTTAATGATTTTAAAGAACACCGTGTCTTGCTGTTTAGCTTTCATGATTTAAAATTGTGACAACTCTTCTCTTGCAGGACACCATCTTTTTTGTTTTTAATTTTCAGTTGATGTATATCTGAAGTTGGTGCTAACTGTCGTACGGGAATAGACTTGTCTCTGTCAGTATGTCGGCACCTCTTCCCACTTCCCTTATATGTGTTGTACTTGACACAGTAAGTTCTTTTGTGGACGACGGCTAGATATTGAATGTCCTATCTGACGCCTACAATTGTATGAATGTTATCTATACCTTAATGTATGGTCTACAAACACAGCTGCGGTTACCGTTAAACTATGGTGCGTCTGCAGTTTTGAGTTTGATTCCTGACAAAAACGAAGGCAAAATTCATCAATATGTCCGTAATCTCGGTCTTTATTGTGTTCAAGTCATCTACAAGTAAGGAGCATTTTAATTTCCAGTTAGATTTTCGACCCTTTCGTCATTCGTAAATATGAATTTCAAGATGATTGTAGAATGATCGGTTTCAGATTCCCGTTTAATGTCTGATTCAGTAGTAATATTAAATATATCATTAGATGTGAGAAAGTAGTTCAATCTGGCCAGCTATTTTGTCATTTCTAGTCCGCATAATTGCTTCTTAACGTTACATGACCCTTGTTACGAGGTTTGAAGAGATCAGTATTATTGATAAAGCATGGTATGTGACGGAACGCTAGTTCGTTATTATGGGAAAACGACAACGAATTGAATATCTACCTAATGATGGCGCTATTGAGTTCGGAGTTAAAGACATTTATTTATTTATTCATTCATTTATTTCATCTATTGATACATTTTTGTTAATATTAGCAACCGTTTATATTCACACACTGATATTTGAAAGATTAAAGGTAATTTGAAGGATATGCCAAAAAATACCTCTCTACAGCAAATGAATGATATATAATTTTTCTTTGTAGATTTTAAATTAAAAAAAAGAAGAAAATATGAACAATTATAATTTAATTCCCCCTAATGTTTTCAACATTCTCCATGACACAGTCAATTAAGAAAAAGCAATGAATTGGCTGAATTCTTAGCATTTTCTAGTAAATAATGCCATTTCGGACAACATTCAGATTTCTTAGAAAATGTCAAGTAGGAAACGGAAATACGGAAGCAAATAAGTAAAAAATATATTTGGTGATTCGTCAACAAATTTAAGCATATCTGGTGTCATCATTGGTGTAATTCTAATAGGAAAATAATGTAATATTTATATGTAACTATTATTATTACCAAGGACTAGTTAAGGAGTGGACTTTATCTATGTCATCTGCTTCTGTATCTACTTACTCCTCAACTGAAATATATTACTATTGAAGGTTTATTCAAGAAACACAACAGTTTTACTTGTAAAAAAGGTGTTTCCTTTTTTACCACTCATAACGATATACCAAAATTGTACAGGACTTCCAAAACCGATAAAACACCATACAAAGCTAGATTTGTAGCTGGTTTCAAAAGTGGTACAACTATTAACAAGGGTCATGCAGGCAAGTAAATCATTTTGGGAGAAATATTGCGCTGCCAGTCCAAAAATCCAAATGTCGAATGTATGTGGATACTTAAATACTCCAAAATTCTTAAAGAAGGTCCATGATGGCAAATGACAAATACCGGGCACACACGTATCTACTCGGGATGTCTTGACTCTCTTGTAGGCTATTCTTTGCCAGAAACTTATTGAATCTCAGTGCATTAACAAAACTGGTCACGGGTATATTAATTTAAGTTCTACTGCACGTAAATTATATCATTCTTGAAATGTTTCTTTGTTTATTGAGTTGATTGGATTTCTCATTTACAATATTTATGTGAAATTTGGTAACTCCATACACAAACAGCCTATAGTTATCCCAATGCGTACAATTTGTGCTCCACTTTTGGCAGACCTTTCTATCGGATATATTATGAATACGCCCACAGAAATTTCAAAACCCTTCCTTCTCATTCACCAAACGCTATGGAGATCATCCCTAGCTCTGGATAATCCCTATAGTAGCGACGCTGTGAAGGATATATACCCCCTTCACGGGATTTAAAGGAAATTACTGATAATTCTGATGGAACGTCATATCTGAACCTATACCTTTGCAGGAATGAAAAAGGACTTTCTCTCGAGCCGACTCTACGACAAGAGACACGATCAAAAGTTGGTGAACTATCCATTTTTGGCTAGTAATATTCCAGAAAACCTGCATGCGGCGTATACTTTATATATCTCGCCTTATAGCATTTGCTGTAACGCTACATAACAGTGTTGCAGAAACTTGTCAAAGATGGTTATACAACCTAAAGCTTCCATTCAAAGATCCTCAAATTCTGTGAATAATATGATAAACTGACAGCAAACTACGATCGTAGAGTGCAAGACCTCTGGCGCTACGTTTTGTAACTCTCTCTATTTTCGCTTAACCCGGGGCTAGGAGCCATTTGAACGTGATGTGTTATACGTCCATGATGTTAAAATGTACAGGCACAATCAAAGCGTGAATGATATACATCATGCTCTAGATAGCAATAGTCAGATCCGATATTCACTATTCAGCCGTCGTCCATAGAAGGACGAAAATTAATCTGGATAAAAATATTGGTGAGTGATAAGGATTTAATTTAAAGAACATCATGTCTTTCTCTCTTGCTGTCATCCTTTAAGACAGTGACCAACTCTCTCTTGCAGGAAACCATCTTTTTCGCTTTAAATTTCATCTCATGTCTATTTTAAATTGGTGCTAACTTTCGAACGAGAAAGGTCTTATTTGTACGGTGGCTCATAGGGGACAAATACAAAGTTTATTGTATGTCCCCTATGAGCCACCGTATATTTACACTGAAATTCTATTGTTACAAGCGTCTGGTCCGTCATTCATAATTCAGCCGTCGTCCATAAGAGAATATTCGCGTCCAGAATCCAAAGACCTATTCCATATTCCATATAACAGTATTAGCACCAAATTCAAAAAGACAATCATAGTATACATAAACATAGGCTTGTTTCCTGCAACAGAGAAGCGGTCAACAGTTTTCAATGATGCGGGCAAGACATCATGATGTTCCAAAAATATCAAATGCGTATTGCTGATCAGTATTCTTAATCCATAATATTCGTTGTGAAGTCGTCATCTAAAGAATGATGTATCTCAGTCACGCGTTGATTGTGACTGTTCATATGAGTACCATGAGGATCTTGAAGTGCATGGGTTCATACGGCGCCTAGCCCCGGGTTAAGCGGAATTAGACATTAGTTACGAAACGTAACGCCATAGATCTTGCACACTACGCTCGTATTTTGCGTTCAGCATGCGATATGTATCGCCAAATTTGAGAAACTTTGAGTGAAGGCGCTTGGTGGTGTAGCCCTGTTTATAAGTTTCTGCAACAAAGTTCTGTGACGTTGATTAAAATCGTCACATTTAACACAGGATCTAGCAAATGCTACTAGGCGTGATATGTATACGCCATATGCAGGTCCCGCTGGAATATTACTGTCCAGAAAGGGATAGTTTACGATGTCGAAATTATAATCATCACTTTTGTCATACAGTCGACGAGAGAGAAGGCCGGCTTCATTTTTATAGAGATATAGGTCTAAATACGATGTGCCTGTAGGGCTACTCTTTAGTTCCTTC
>JAVTVY010000814.1:0-32426 GCA_036873755.1 Hanleya hanleyi
TTTCCGTGAGCGTGTTCGGTTACGACAAAGGGGTTTTCCCCCTGCATATTAGCGAACAAAAGTTCGATAGACACGTCGATCTTTTACTCATCTCTAAAGACGAGAAGAGACATTTCTGCTTGATCAAGAACATGAGCCGATTGTTGGGGGATCGTACAAAACATGATGGCGCTCAATTCTACTGCAATTATTGTTTGCACGGGTTTTCTACTCGACATTTGTTAAACGATCACATTCCCTACTGCTCTCGACACGGCCCGCAGCGAATCAGACTCCCCGAAACCCCAGAAGAGCAGTGGTTGGAATTCAAAAATATTAAGAAACAGTTACGCGTTCCGTTCATCATTTACGCCGATTTCGAATGTTTTACCCGTAAAATTCATTCCGAATCCGGGGCTACCGCCAAATACGAGCGACACGAACCGTCCGGGTTTTGTTATACCGTAGTGAGTACAATGCCCGAGCACAGTAAGCCCGCTGTGGTATATAGGGGCCCCGATGTCGTAGAAACTTTCCTGGAAAAACTCGTAGAAGAAGATAAACGAATCTGCGGTATATTAGAGTGTGTCAAACCTATGCAGATAACCCGGGAGGAGGAAAAAGCCTTTAAAACGGCGACGCATTGTCATATTTGCGACAAGGAACTAGGCGCTGACAGAGTACGCGACCATTGTCACTTGACGGGGAAATACAGGGGTCCCGCTCACAATCAGTGCAACCTACAGTATAGATTCAGAAGGTCTACCAAGCGGGAAAAGCGCCAGTTTTTTATACCCGTCGTTTTGCATAACACTAAGGGTTATGACGGTCATCTCATCTGTAGCGTTATGGGAAAATTCAAGGGCCTGAAAATAACGTGTATCCCGAATAACATGCAGAAATACATCTCCTTCTCTCTGGGTAATTTAAGGCTCCTCGATTCCCTACAGTTCCTCAATGCCTCCCTCGAAACTCTAGTCGACAACATGTCTAAGGAAGGTACTGAAAAATTTCACCAGCTCGGGCAACATTTCCCGAACCCTAACCAACAGCGTAAAATGTTGAGAAAGGGTGTCTACCCCTACGGCTATATGTCAACCGAAGGTAAATTTTCGGAACGCCAACTCCCTCCCAAAGAAGCGTTTTACAACCACCTCCGCGAAGAGCCTATTTCCGACCAAGACTATGCCCACGCGCAGTCGGTATGGTCGGAGTTCGGAATTCTAACCCTAGGGCATTACCACGACCTCTACCTAAAATCCGATGTCCTGCTACTAGCCGATGTATTCGAAAACTTTCGCGACATTTGCATGAACTACTATCATCTCGACCCGGCTCACTATTATACCTCACCCGGTCTGTCATGGGACGCCATGATGAAAATGACCGGTGCGCGTCTACAATTGCTAGACGATATAGATATGCACCTAATGATAGAACGGGGTATCCGCGGAGGTATTTCAATGATATCCAATAAGTATAGTAAGGCGAACAATCCGAACATGGTCGACTACAATGCCGACTCGCCCAGGAAGTACATTATTTATCTAGACGCCAACAACCAATACGCGTGGGCGATGTCGCAGCCTTTACCCCTACGAGAATTCGCGTGGATGACCGACGAACAAATCCAATCGCTGGACGTGACCGAGATAGGGAAAATTGAAGACGATGCCGAAACGGGTTATATTTTGGAAGTCGACTTACAATATCCCTCGTCACTTCACGAGACGCATAGCGACTATCCTCTCTGTCCCGAACGAATGACGGTGACCGATGACATGCTCTCGCCTCATTCTCTCGAACTGAAGAAAGAGCTAAACATTAGAGGCAAATCCGCGGAAAAACTCGTCCCCAACCTTCGCGACAAAGCGAATTATGTGATACACTACCGCGATTTGAAGTTCTACCTGCGACAGGGGATGGTTTTGACTCGTATCCATCGCGGGATAGAGTTCACGCAGTCGACATGGCTACAGCCGTACATCGCGTTCAACACGGACAAACGTAAGGCCGCTAAGAATGACTTCGAGAAGGACTTTTTTAAACTGATGAACAACTCTATATTCGGGAAAACGATGGAGAATCTTAGGAAACGTACCCGGATAGAGCTCGTCAACTCAAAACGGAGACTTCAGAGGATGGTCGCCAAACCCTCTTTTCAGGCTTTCAAAATTTTTAACGAGGATTTAGCCGGCGTCAATCTAAAGAAAATTAAATTATTTTTGAACAGACCCATCTACGCCGGCTTCGCTATTCTAGACCTCTCGAAGCTACTTATGTACGACTTCCACTATAACGAAATGAGGCGAAAGTATGGTCAAAAGGCGAAGCTGCTATTCACTGATACGGATAGTTTGTGTTATGAAATTGAGACAGAAGATTTGTACGGCGACATGGCGCGGAATCTGGCTTTGTTCGACACCAGCAACTACCCGAAAGACCACCCCCTCTATAGCGCTACCAATGCCAAAGTACTTGGCAAGATGAAAGACGAATGCGGCGGAACTCCTATAGAAGAGTTTGTAGGCCTTAGGCCCAAGTTGTACAGCATTCTATACGGGGGAGAAGAGAAGAAAACGGCCAAGGGGATAACCAAGTACGCTATAAAGAAAAAACTTCGACATGTCATGTACAAAGACTGTTTATTTCGACACAAAATTGTAAAAACAACCATGAACCAGATTCGCAGTATCGATCACCAGTTATATAGTCATACCGTTGAGAAAGTAGCGTTATCCGCCTTCGACGATAAACGGTATGTACTAGATGACGGTATCAATACTGTGGCACATGGCTTCATCGGATCTCCGATTACATCAGAGTGAAAGCAAATGACGACTGATTTTACAGACTATGTATGTTTGTTAATAAAATGCGTGGAACTTATTCATCGTCTTCGTAAAGTTTATCGAACAAATGTTTCTTCATTTTAACGCTTTGTTTCACCGCCTCCTCATAGCTCGTGTTGTAGGTCTTCTGAAGGTCATCGCAAGACTTCATGATTTCCTCGTGAATTGAGTCGTTCTCCAGAGCTTTTATACCCAGGATCATGTCGAGGTACATCCCGCGTAGCGTCTTCATCATATGGGGCATGTATTCAGTTATTGCTTGGACCTCGGCCTCCTGCTTCGTACATCCATTCGTTATTAACTCTCTAGTCTTCATTTTGATATCATCGTTCACTTGCATACGCGCTGCTCTACCGAACAGGGCTTTCCACGTGTCGTGTTTCACATTGTGGGACGCTTTATGGGTATCCAATTTCTCACGTCTCCCTTCTCCCGTTTGTTCCTTATACCAAGAAGGTATTGCCTTTGTGTATAGACCTTGTCCCATCTGTGCTCGCGCATCCAGTTTCATTCTTAGTCTTTGGGTTTCCGGTGTAGTCGGCTTCAGATCTATTATTAGGGAACCGTACGGCTTGGCGGTGGCTTCTTGATATTTTTTCGTGAAATAGCCTATGTTTTGAGGATACATGCGTCTTCCGAACAGTTGAACTTGATACCTATCGATGGGATTGTTGAATAGCACGAAGTATTGGCAGTTCAGGGTGATGTCTCTGGACGCATTGCCTTGGGGGAAGAGATTCTGGGTCAAGTAAATTACGGATAGATTCCGATGATGAGAGCCTTTGGTAAACAGATCCGCGACTTGTCCGTCTGATTTGGCTTGGCTCATCATATCGTCGAGGACCACAATATTGACCTGCTCGGGGTCGAAATAATAGGGCTCGCCGATATCGTGCGGGATTCCGGGAACGAAGCTCACATTCTGTAATCGAGTATTCTCGTAGGCGGGTTGCCATTGACCGTAACACCAGACAATACGCGTAGGAGAAGGCCGAATGTCGGTCCCTTCCAAACGCTGCAACACCCACGACGTCTTCCCACAACCAGTCGGGCCGCTAACAATCATGGTAAAAGGATGTTGAAAGGTCGCATTCACGTCCATTGTTTCGGATACTCGTTCGTCCATACACGGTTTCGTATTAGTAATGACATCGGTACGCGATGTAAGTCGTCCCCCGTGATGTAACTCGATATGTTTGCGCAGATTTTCGATTCTCGTAAACTTCTTAGCGCATAAGCTACACGTATAAGACATGATATACTTTAGGAAAATAGTCGTTAATATATCAAAGTTTTCGTGTAGAGTGCGCTCGCCGCATTGATACTCGAACTTATATAGCAGATATCGCAGGTGCAGGGCGCAGGTGCAGGGTGCAGGGTGCAGGGTGCAGGCTGCAGGTGCAGGGTGCAGGATGTGGGCTGCATGGTGCAGGGTGCAGGTGCAGGGTGCGGGTAGTCGAGTTTAGATAGTTTCGATATCTTCTAATGGCACCCAGCTGGCGAATTTAATGGGCCAGCCCGTGTATTTAACTAATTTCTCAACTCTGCCTCTCTTCCGGCGTGTTTTGAGAACTTTTTCGATCCGCCATAAGGCGTCGGACGCTTTCCTCACTCGTTGTAGTTCCTGCTGATAAAATGTTCCCTGTACCCCGTCGTCCATGAAGTCTTTGAGTTCGTATATCGCGATGCCTCGTCTCCGGAATCGTCGGGAAATTTTGAAGAGTTCCTCCGTCCACTTCGCTTGGTAATCTCTTTGAAAGGCGTACCTCACGTGAGAGATTCTCACGGTATCCCCGATGTTTAATTTGAACGGTTGTTTACGACCTTTTGTCGCCGTGTCGACATACATTTCTCTCCAGAGGAGAGCCTCGTTCCCTTCATTAACATCGGAAGGACTTTTGTTGCGCAGAGATGTGTGCGGTCGTTGGTTGTAATTACGCACCAGGTCTTGTAAGACGTCTAAATAACTGTAGGTCTGCTTATGGGTGAAATATCTATACATACTATTTTTCATCGTTCTTATAACTCTCTCGGCGTAATTAGCCTTCTTTTCGTTATGGGTTACGTAGAAATGAATGTCCTTCTTCTTCAAATACGCTTTCACCCATCGGTTGTTGTACTCGCTTCCTTTGTCGAAACGGAGATACTTGGGTTGTCTCCCCTCAATCAGGATTTGATCGAGTCCCGAGATTATAGCCTTATGCTGTTTATTGGGAAGGGGGATAACCCACAGAAATCGCGAGAAAACGTCTATGACGAAGAGAAGAAATTGCACGCCATCGTTGTACTCGGATACGTTGGACACGTCGGCTAGATCTGTATCCCAAAGATCGTCTAATCCCGCAGTGACGATCCTGCTTCTCTTAAAGGTATAACGAACTGGCTTTTGTAAACTATAAGCGTCCTGGTCGCTCAACCACTGCGTTAGCTCTTTACGCGCTACGTTATATCCATCGGCCTTTAATAAGGTGTGTAATTTAGAAGGTCCGGTAAAGCTGATAGGGTTTTTCGGGTCGAAATAGGTTCGCGACAAGTACGTTTTCCACCCGTTTCCATTCATATCAATGACATCGAATGATGGAAACGGTGATTCACACCTCTTTTAAATAAAATAACAAAACAAGCAGTGTGTGGTTTACTCAACCTTTATTAATATTGATAGGACAATGCGAGCGGGGTTAACAATGCAAGTTCAGCGAATTGTTTAAACAATGTGAAAAATACCGCGTGACAAAGTTGTATACATAGCAATCGTTGTGACAATGGTTTTGATCGAAATCCGTAACGATACTGGACAGGGATATACCCCGTATTAGTTGAAGTAGGACGTATATACAGTAGTGACCGCAAGTAAAAGAGTTATCTCCTTGAAGCTGTCTAGCGCTGTAATAACGGAATTTACTATTGTTTTCGAGAAATTTTACAAACTGGTTCGAATAGTATTCCGGGGGATGCCCTAGGGAATCGAAAAATGTTCCTCGCTGGTCGCGGAAATAAAACACTACCCAGTGTTCTCCGGGAAGACTCGCCACGTCGGTATTCACGATAAAAGCCGCTGGTGTTCGTAGCACGTGGATTGGAACTTTGTCAGCCGGGTACACACCGCGTACGCATGCGTCCAGCGTACGGTCGCTGTGAATGATGCAAAGAAGTTCGTCCGTATTCATGGTGTGATGGAGATGATGTTGCGAGACTTATCCACCTCGAACAGCGCTGGGAATTCGGCGTAGGCGATACAGCTCACATTTTCCGGTAATGGTTCCTCGAAGGTCGCTTCGAGGCGTACGTTGCCCAGTCTTAAGAGCTGAAGGTGGTCTTCTGCGGCGTAGGTGGGGTCGAGGTTGAAGGCGTAGAGGGTAGAGCCGTTATGATAATCAAACCAGGTTATAGAATTACCGAAGTTATCTCCGGTACGTCCTATGCTGTCGAACAAGCTCAGGTAGGCCGATGTGAATGAACTCTTCGGGAGCGTGTTATACCGCGTTCTCAGAAAGTGACCCGGAGTCGTTACGCCGTCAATATTCACCGAGAGATTGGCCAGTTTGAAGTGTTGAAAGTTTAGGGGGTTCTTTTTATAATCCCCGGCCACGGCTTTGGACGATACGAATCCGATCACCAGTCTGCTGGGATAGACGGATAAAAACATATTATCCCAGCGGAAGAGGGTCTGTCCCGCGGCTAAGGAAGCCATTTTGGTCTCGGTCCTCACGTACGGATATTTGGCGGATGTATTTTCCAAGATCTTGGCATGTCCCAATATCACGCCGGGGTTTACGCGAACTTTGTGAACTTTCAGGGTGATGTCTTGTATCATCAGGTTATACGCCGGATTTTCCTCGCCCGACATCACGCTGAACTGCGGTGTAGAGCGATACATTTTGATGTATACATCCACATTGTTGAGCAAGTACCGCTGCTGTTTGAAAACATCTTGCATGAAGTTTCCTTCCATTTCGAATACATTACTCTCCGCGGTGAATCTGCTCCTCTCTGTAAGCCCGACATTTCCTCCTGTTGCGGGATCCGTGGAATTCAGATCAATACCTTGATCGGCTGCATATAGTTGAGGGAATAGCTGAGTTGTTTTAGCGTCTTCGCCGAAATTCATTAGCGTTTGAATGTACGCTTTATACGGGTAACTGTTGTCCATGACCGTCATAAGCTTACCCTGCATGGAGACGTCTATCTGCGACCACATAGTTTGGAGGAGTAAATTGATAGGGCCGCATTTTTCGTCCTTGTTCAAAGGGGTACCGTCTCTGTGGGTTATTTTAGCTTTAACGTAGAGTCTGCACGATTTCATGTCGACGTAATCCGAGCCTTGACCGGATATCAGGAATTCAACGGGTGCATCGTCCGAGATTTGAGACGACGGTCGAACGTCGATAACATAGCGACTTTCAACCGCTGTTTGCGTAGGGGGTAATGAGAACAACGATAATTCGCTAGGTTGACCTTCGGTGAACCCTTTGTCGGTGAGGAGTGCCATGTTATAACTCGAAGAGATACGATCTTTTGGTCCGCGCTCTCCGTTTATCGGTGGGTGAACTGACGTTAGGATGAGAACGCTTCCTATTTATGAGTTTCTGTTGACGCGTTCTCGATACTTCGGACTTGGCTTGTTCGACCACTTGTTGAGAGGGGGCCGTAAGCTGAATAGCCGGCGTCTTGACTTTCTTCCCGCTGACGTTTTCCGAATGAGGCTCGATGGGAATAATGCAGGCTTCACCCGTTTTACCACCTAGTCCTCCACCCTTCTGCTTCTTAAAATACGTCGAGGGGTTATGGACAGACTTTGCCTCGTTCCGATAAAATCTGATCCATTTATTCACATCGGGGATGTACAAGGGTCTCCCGGTCATAGCGGTTTAACGTGAAGCGTTACGATGACGGATTCGGTGAGGAATGTCGCCGGTTCACCTTGTGCGTCGGTTATATCGATTTCTAGATAGCGTACGTCGCTTAAAATAATAGGCAGGTAATACGGCGTGAGGTATATCCTAGATACCGGTTTTTTCTGGAGTCCAGAGGCGTCGACGTAGCGTAGTAGAGGTACTTTCGTCTCGCCTACGTAGGAATCTCCGCATATGTTACAACACAGGCGTAGAAGTGATCGTGATTTAACCTGCGGTTGTCTTCGGATAAATATTTCCGCTAAGGCTACGACCCAAGACTCTTCGAAATGGATGCTTTTATTTAAACTGACGCGAAATTTGTATGGTCGATTCTCGGGGAAAAGCGTCTTGGAGTCCTCGCTGTTTACGACGATGTACTTATCCATTCGACTCATTCACAGTCAACTGTCTCCTTAGACGTTGGGATAGCGTTATATAGTAATCCCAAATGTTAACTTTCAACGTATCGGAAACATTCTGACACACTGAATATGTATAGATATGTAGCAAAATTAGGCGGCCCCTATTTACTACGCCGTCATCTAACATGCTATGGGTGATCGATTTGTAGGCGTGTAAAGAGGTAACGGCATTCACCATTCGATTCCAATCCATTATTAAATTTTCTTTTCTAGCAGGTTATGAATAGCTGTATCGATGAGACGGGTTCGAGCTTTGAGTAATGTCCACTGCGTGTAGTTCAAGACCACGCCCTTTATAGTGGCTTTGCCGTTGATAAAATAACGCAGATCAACCCTCAATAACTTGGTGTAGATACAAACAGTAGCCCGGAGGTGTTCGTCGATAATAACTTGCTGCATCGGTGTACATAGCGTTGTGTTGGGAATGATAGTTATATCCCCCGATGGTATTTCGAACACACGCGGCCTATCTTCGACTGTGTGGTACGCGCACGAAGGACAGAGTGTTCGTTTCGTGGTTAATACGATGAGTGGTATAAGTAGGAGCGATATAGCCCCTATAGAAAGAACTTTAAGTATGCCTAGCTTTCTCTGGTATTGATCCATACCGTTCGATGTCAGATTTGAGAATAAACGGAAAAATACACGGTTCGCATATTTATAATACGGTTTGAAAAATAATATATTTTCAATATACACTCGCGACCGCCGCGAAAAGAGAGCAATCGCACGTGTTCTAGGATATGGGGCTTTAAACTCTGTTAACCCGCGCATTAGACGCCATGCCTGACCCCATCTACGTATCCCGCCGTTTAATGACGAGAACGCTAACTAACATATAACTAAATAACATTGACAACAAAGCCAAGTAGTTTATAAAATATGTATTGTTACCAATCAAAACATAGCTGGTTGGAGAACGAGCAAATCTATACGCTTAGTTTTTGCTTGCGCTTTTCATACCGTTTAGTAAGTCTCTTTTCCATTGGTCGGTTTTCATTTCCGTCTCCCTCCAGTCTTCGCACTGATATTTCATCAGGTACGCGGGGTGCACGTTCATTTCCGTTTGCCTTTCGATGAGGGATTCAAAGTTCTTCATGACCGCATTTTCGTCAATACGTTCTAGAGCATCGTTAAAGTATAAGTCCGCCATCTCATCGGGATCGTTCATCATACATTCGTGATGACCCTGGCTGGGGTCGTCGATGTCACATCCGGGGCAGTGTTCTCTCCTTATTTCGCCGATGGTAGGGGCTAGTTCTTCGATATACGCTTTCTTAATGGCGTGTTCGAGGAATTGCGTCCTTCTGCAAACCGTAGGAGTCGGTGGAGGCGATGACATGTCGTCGTCGAATGCTGCCGATGCGCAAACCTGAATGGCGGTTATCATCTCCTTCAGCGCAGCGTCTATCTCTCCGGCTTTCTTTTTTAACTCTGACCATAAGACCCCGTCCAATGCGATTCCGTTAGTCGTAGGAAATATCTTCCTCGCGTTGGTGGTAGATTTATCCCAGTTTCTGAGGTGCACGAATGATTTTCCCTTGAATACATTATGACTGATATATACATCTTTGTCCAGGCGGATGGGCTGGGGTGTGTCCACACCTCGTTCGAGAAAGGAATCGATGGTCCCCATGTAAAATGTTACGTTGTCCCATGCTTTCGTGTTTAGTGTGATGAACCTCGGCTGAGACGCGTTGGGTACATGACCGTGATCGACAATACGTATAAAGGCAGCCCCCTTCTCTTCAAAGACTTCTGCGCAAACTTTGTATGCTAGGGAGATCATCTTGTATCGACTGATAGATGTGTGTACTACGAAAGGCGAGTGGTGAATGTGCTCGAAAAGCTCGTCCTTTTATCCTAAACCATTCCGTGCCCCTCGTTCGACCCGAGAGCGCTTATATATAGGTTCGGGGGAGAAGGTCGCATGATGTCATCGAGATATAAATAACCGGATATGTATAGATATGTAGTAAAATTAGGTACTCTCAACGACTCCGAGTCAACCAAAATAGCTTCGCACTCTCTACGTACACCTGCTCGTATTTATAACCCTCCGACCTATTTGCGTCCAGCGTCCAGCGTTCCCCTCAACTGTCTTAATATATTCTACTCACTTAGCTGATAGGGTTACTTGTTAGGGTCAAACTCCAAACTTTAGATAGCATGCAGTGCTATACATGCACAAGTCTGTGTGAGACTGCAAATTGTATGGCTCTTCGCCATGTGGACTGAACATCAAAGAGTTAGTGGAATTATTCCAGCAGCCTATTTTACATTTAAATAGCCCCGTTTCAGTGCCTAAGGCTCTAGTTTATTATTATTAGGCCTTTCCATTACGAATAGGAAGACCTATTGTTATTCTTCGGATTATTATTATTCTTATTCTGTTTTTTCAATAGCGGCTAAACGGTTTCATATACAGCTTAGATATTTGGTATATTTGTAAATACTGAGCTGAAGTTTCTGGAACAGGTATTCAATCTTGATCTGGACCTATTGAGCTCCAGATTGAGAATGTAAAGTTTGCAGATGTATCCAACAAAATAAGCAAATAAAATAAGTAGTTCAGACAAGCAGTTTTCCAGTTCTCTCCCCTGGTGCTGTTTTCCTTGTTAGCGGTGTACAGGCAAAACAAAAGAACATATCTGAACAAAATAAACGGTTGGTAAGTCTTATATATGGCCATGCTGTAGTTATATTTTTGAATTTTTACGTAACAAGAAAACGTAGTCATCTTCCCTTTAATGTTTTTAAAAGCTCGTCATTTTAGAAGGAAATGAGGTACGGCATTGATTCTTGTAACATAAATGAACACTTTAATGACCAAAAAGTATGTGACCTTAAATTTGACCTTTGACCTCCGGGAGCGTCTCTCTATGAGTGCAAATTTTGGTGCTCAAATCTTGAACGGCTAATGCGATCAGCCTGAAAATAAGGTCACGTGACATACAAGACATCAGGAGGTCAGCACTTGTATCAGAACTCGGCCTTGACCTTGACCGTTGAAGTGATGAGCATTCAAATATTGAAAATACGGCTTCCATTTACTGAAAAAGTAACACACTGACAACCGAGAAACAATGACATAATAGTAAGCACAATATTGTCTTTCTTTTATGAAACGATCCTATGTGACCTTGACCTTGAATGTCGAACAATGTAAAATGTTTTTCGCAAAAACCACAGCATGCAGGAATCTGTAATTTACTACATTTGTACCCCACGATACAGGTATGACGTCACAGCATTTTTAATCTCACCTTGAGCTTGGTACTTCAGATATGGCCACCCACAGTTTTGCGACTACCGGGCTAGAGCTCGAAAACTGTTGGGATTTCCAAGTTGAAATTTTCACATAAATGTAGGGCATTATATATGACGTAACAAAAAAATATTGAAAGCCATCAAGATAAACCCGAAATAATAGAACATAATTAGCAATTTGTGAAATGTACGCATTATTCAAATTTTGCGAAAAGTATGCATCCAATCATCACCTATGATTGAGGGAATATATATATATATATATATATGTATTTGCCTATGAAATTTCATGAATATAGCTTTGACAGGTTTAGAGATATATAAAAAAAAAAATTCTCTCGCCCTGTTCATTGATTTCATCTATTCAATGCGCGTTGTCAATTTCGCTATAACGATTCGGCTGTAGCACTCGAGGCATCCGGTGTTCGCAATTAAATAAATGTCGTCTTACATGACGGGCGGGCTCAATTTTGGAAACCTTTTATCTCTTGAACCACAATAGGTACGGATTTCTAATTTGTTTCCTGTTACTTCTAATAATGAGTTCTTCCGTTGACAATAGCTCCGTACAGAGAAAAGCTATTCGGGAAAACTTGAAAAGTTACGACAAAGACGTTAGTTTGATGTGTTCAATTATCATTATATCGACATTGACTGCAATATGACATGAATTGAATTTCCAACGAAAGGATACCTTTTGGGGACTTCATGGAAAGACCGTGCCGTTGTACCAACAATGTCTAGTTGTTATTATTATCATTATTTATATATATATTTTTTTTATTTTTTTTTTTTTTTACTATGAATTATTTTTCACCATATCCCTTTTGTGGCTTCATAGTTTTCGATGACATTATTCTTAGGTAAAATAATCTAGTAGTTGAGATGTGACGTTTAAACTGAATTACTGAATATTTCTCCTTCAAGCCACTAATAAAAGATGATTGTTGCGTTTTTTATTTCAGTGGAACTAAATTATCTGTCATAATTGAGAGGACAATGGAAGTCTTATCAGTGAAACTGGAACCCCTTGATCAAGCGACAGGATCACTGGAGCAAGATGATGGAATAACGTTCCGGCATTCTGCAAATGAATATATGCAAGAGGGTGTAACAGTGAAGACAGAACCAACAGCCCAGTATGCGGTGGGAGAACAACAAGGTGGTGTTGAGCATCATCCATGTGAACAATTACCGGTAAGCCGTGAAATACAGTTGTTCATTACATTAAAACCAGATCTCATGTACAAAAGTCTCTGCCCATTGTACTTGTCACTTATGCAGATCTGGCATCAACACACTCATTTCCATGTTCTGAGTACTGACCAATGTATGTCTAAAACGTCAACCTTAGGTCACAACTACGTGGGAATGATAGGTTGACTTCGTGAAGAGAGAAATATCTACTGGAATTGATCGATATATCTAAATTCTATTAATCTTAACAGAATATCATCACGATAAAATATAGGTGATGACTTTTGCATATACCGTTCACTTGACCTCGACCTGCCGTCAGCTAGGTCTTTCAACACAGAAACTCGGTTCTTGTGCGCGGATCTTAAGCATGTAAAATCATCGACGTGGAGCGTTATTGTCCCTCGCCACGAAAATGCCAGCCGTCTGTCCGTTCTTCCATCCGCTCGTCCGTTCCACATCTTGTGAACGCAGTATCTCGAGAACAGTTCGTCCAATTGACTTCAAACTTGAGAAGGTGCTTCACATCAGTTAGACGGTCATTTTGTATTGATTTTCATTGAGGTAGTATGTAATTCAAGATGGCTGTCATTGACCATCTTGGATTCCGTCCATCCTGCATCTTTGCTTCACATCAGTTAGACGGCCATTGGTATTGATTTTTATTCAGGTAGCATGTAATCCAATATGACTGACATTGGCCGTCTTGGATTTCACTCACCCCTATTTTATCCATCTGTGTTGTGAACGCAACATCTTGAGATCTATACCACCCATCGATTTATAAGCTTCAAACCAAAATTCCATAAACAACTGCAGACTTCCATTCCAGTGTTACACTATCCATCACTGCTTCCCAAACCTCCTCAACTTGTCTCAACAATTCCAGATAAATGTCCCTTTCCGCATACACATATCCACTTTCCGAGTTACATGTAAGGAGATATTTGAAGCATAAATGCTGTATGTTCTCAAACAGGCTGCTTGGCGGAGGACCTGCTATCTCCTCAGCTTGTTTTGAGATTTGGTTTTAATCAAATGCAACAACAGCTTTTGGTTACGGTGCTAAAGACTCATGGTGGAGTATGTTATTTATATTAAATTCACAAACTTCATGTGATTTTGCGAACAGATTTTCGAAGAGATATTTAATAACTGACAGTATTGAAGTGGAAAGAAGTGTCGATATAAAAATAAGGCTGATTATGTTTTCTGTTTGATTTAGTCTTTTGCCAAGAAGTGTTCTGATGACGAGCAGACACGTGTCGATGATTTCCTCTATGACAGACCTTTTCCTGTGGTCATGTACATGATAAAAGTCAAGACAGCAGAGACGACAAAACTGCCCAACGAATCGTTGAGATTTTGGAATCCAGAAGCGGACAATACAGGGAGAACGACAGCTGACAGAGTTCATACTTGTGAAAAGCCATTCAAATGTTCGCTCTGTCCATATAGCTGTTCACGGAAAAGGACACTGAAGGAACACGAAAGGACACACACTGGTGAAAAGCCATATAAATGCTCACTCTGTCCATATAGCTGTTCACAGAAAGGCAGTCTAAAGGAACATGGAAGGACACACACTGGTGATAAGCCATATAAATGCTCATTCTGTCCACATAGCTGTGCGCAGAAAGGGAACCTGAAGATTCATGAAAGAACACATACTGGTGAGAAGCCATTTAAATGCTCACTCTGCCCATATAGCTGTTCACAGAAATGCAGTCTAGAGGAACATGAACGGACACACACTGGTGATAAGCCATACAAAATGCTCACTCTGTCCATATAGCTCTTCACGGGAAAGGAAACTGAAGGATCACGAAAGGACACATACTGGTGAAAAGCCATATAAATGCTCACTCTGTCCATATAGCTGTTCACAAAAAGTACACCTAAAGAAACACGAAGAGACCCATACTGGTGAAAAGCCATATAAGTGCTCACTCTGTCCATATAGCTGTTCACAGAAAGGAAGCCTAAAGGAACATGAAAGGACACATACTGGTGAAAAGCCATATAACTGCTCATTCTGTCCATATAGCTGTTCGAAGAAAGGGAACCTAAAGGAACATGAAAGGACACATTCTGGTGAAAAGCCATATAAATGCTCACTGTGTCCATATAGCTGTTCACAGAAAAGGAAGCTGAAAAATCATGAATGGAAACATACTGGTGAATAGCCATATAAATGCTTACTCTGTCCATATAGCTGTTCACATCAAAGGAGACTGATGGATCATGAAAGGACACATACTGGTGCAAAGCCATTTAAATGCTCACTCTGTCCATATATCTGTCCACAGAAAGAGAGTCTGAAGGATCATGAAATGACACGTACTGGTGCAAAGCCATATAAATGCTCACTGTCCATATAGCTGTTCACAGAAATGGAACCTAAAGGAACACGAAATGACACATACTGGTGCAAAACCATATAAATGCTCACTCTGTCTATATAGCTGTTCGCGGAAATGGAGCCTGAAGGTTCATGGACGGACACATATTGGTGCAAAGCCAAAAAAATGCTCACTGTCCATAATATAGATGTTCACATGAATGGAACATAAAGAATCATTGCATTTGATGAAAAACCATATAAGTGTTGACTCTGTCCATATTATAGCTGTTCACAGAAAGTGAACCATAATAAGACGCATGCTCCATGTCGCTGTTCAAAGATAAGATGCCTACAGGAACACAAGATAACGCATAATAATGAAAAGCCACAGAAATGAGGCTTGCATATTGCGCGTTCTGGCTTTCTCATATTGATTTTATTATGGATTATTCAACAGCGAAATATTCTGGTTCGAGATATGTAAAAAATGCATGCTGAAATACATACGAAAATGCCAAAAATGGAGGTAAAGTCCAGTGTTCATTGTCAAACACCGTAATATTCGTTGCATGTGTGTACTGAGCAGACTTTCACTAACAACATGTGGACCTAAAGAGAACATGCAACAATATTACGCACATTTTACGGTATCTACCGGAGATCAAGGGGTGGTATTGGTATTTTGTATAAAAGTTCTCTGATGTTCATGTTGTTGAGATCTAGCGTCAGCCAGAGGCTCTTTAGAATGCTGTAGGGAATGGACAAAAGTGCAAACCGACTCACGGGGTAGCCTGACGCTGCATGAAAGTAGTTCCACAGAGATGAGTTTTGGGGATCCTTAGTGGTTGAAAGGCTTTTGTATGTCTATATTTAGTCACTCGGCATATATTTGATCCCTTATCTGCATTACATATTACTCTGTTCATTGTTTTCCCACAAAATATGAGATTAATACGCTCTAAAGTATGGCAGACTGGTATCGTCACTTTACCAAAGCTTGGACTCTGCTGAGAAAATTATATAGTTTAGCTGGTTAGGTGTATATGTGAGACATGCTCTACCATAGTAACCAACCTGGCTACCATTGTCTCATTATCACCTTTGCAGGCCACTGTTTGCTTTTCCTCACAAGAGCAAGCTGTAACATATCTTATAATCTTCTCCTAGCTTGTACTCCACCAGTCAACCGGTTGGATATCCAGAAAGTGTAATAAAAGTCTTGTCTTATCCTAACTTGTGACATAACCATTACCAACCTTGATGTCCAGCCCTTCTCACTCATAACACTAAATCAATCTCTATTTACCCCTAGGTACATGTTCCACTGGCACTTTTTCCATCGAATTCTCAACAGGTCAGTTAGCAGTTAAATCGCAACACCAATAATACCATGTTAAAGAAGGTATCATATTGCTTTCTTTATGCTGGTTAAATTAACATGGTGGTGATGGTATTCATCTGGAATCTCGAACTGACATATTGGAGGAATTATGTATCAAGATAAAGAGCAAAATTCAACTATTTTGGTTAAGTCAAGGTTAGATGAGCACCTACTGTAGTGTCTAATTGGACGGAAATTAATTGGGTAACACATGGTTAGCGTAACATGTGCAACTTCCCTCATTATAGGACTACCTTTCATTGTTTCCACAGATTAATTTCACATAAACTACGATAAAAGTAACTCCGAAAATGGAAGTCATTGTGATATAATATTCTATAGTTCGGCTTCTATTTTCGGAGTTACTTCTATCCTAGGATTGCCTTTCTTTGGTATGTTCAACTTCATTATGTCGGTACCTTTTAAGAAGGGCCGTTTGCGCCATAAATCCAAACGTTTAATGAATTTGTACGTTTAACTTGCACCAACCAATCAGATGTCATGAATTGACATTTGGAAGAACTTTCCTGTCCATGAGCAAACGTTCGCTGTTGTAACGTCCAATACTTCAGACGTTTCCTGTCAAAAGGCAAACGTTTCCAGTAGTAATATTCTAGACTTTTAAACGTTTCCGGTTTGAGGGAAATCGTTACCGGTTGTGATCGTCCAGTTAGATATTTGTATTGCTGCCGCCTATGTTCAAACCTCAACATCAACACGTGTCCGCTGGCAAAACGATTCCGCTATGTAGTCTGTTCGAACCAATCAAAATAACCCTACAAATATACGCGCATATTGTATTCCTCATGTCCACCATGCATCATGTCCTGCGCAAATTGTCCCGGTGCCAAAGATGTTCTCCAAAATTAAACATTTATAAACAATGTTAGTATTTGTAACCAAATCAAACCTGCTTTTGCTATGCCTTATCTCCCTTTAGGAAGATCCTTACAAATAGTTAAAACGGAAAAGTTGTCTCCCCTTAGGGAGCTCTCTTAGCTCAGCTAGGTTACTTAAGCTCTGCCCAATCCATAATCTCCCTCTTTCTCACTCTTATAGCCCGAGACGTGCGGTGTGCAAGGCCGTGCAGTGAGGGGCAGGATGGGAGGGTAATCAAAGCAAAAGCATGTTTGATTTGGTTACAAATACTAACATTGTTTACAAATGTTTAATATTTGTGACCCAAATCTACACCTGCTTTTGCTATGCCTCGCTACCAACATAAGGAGTTGGGCACCTCGGCCTTGTTGTAGTTCCAATAGCAGGCTGAGTAACCGCTGAGATGATCACGGACATGGCACACTAGTACTCGACAAGAGGGACCCTGGTCGGTGACGCTGTGGGTAGTCATGGAGTAATCATGGTAGATAGTAGAATGTACTCATCCATGTAGCCGTGATCGGGGATGTGGTGCACAATTTTACCCCCAACGAAGGAACTCGGGCCCGGGCGCTCTGAGTATTCGAGTGGTAATCAGTGTATGACGAGAAGTGGTCATGTCCCGCCTTCATTGCATACAAGGTGCCCATCTTATACCACTCGGAGTCCACAAGCCGTCTTACGTCAACTCTCTGTACTTTAGTCCCTGTTGCTGACACTGGTAAACCTGAAAGTAGTACTCACGAATGTGTCAGTTCTTGTAAGATGACTTTTGAGTTGACAGCAGCTGCCTCTCTTGAGATGATCTAGTAAGTTGGATATAATTGCCCTCATGCACCAAACTCTCTGTACTTTAAACTTGAAACTGACACAAAGTATACCTAAAAGCTAATACTCACCCTTGTGTCAGGTCTTGAAAGATGTATTGTGTGTTGGCAACAGGCTGACCTGTTGAGGTGATCATGTAATGAAGAGGACATGTGATTAGCTGTGATGAAGCCGTAAGCTGGCTGACAGTATAGGCTCACAGCACACTAAAACTCACCCAAAGAGAACCCGGGTCGAAGACGCTAAGGGTACTCGTGCATTAAAATCAAACACTTGGTTGTAAATGTGGTACACAATACTCAATAGAATGAAAAACCCAGGTCGTGGAGACGCAGTGGATATAGTAATAACCATGCCTAAACCATACGACGAGACGGGTCTTGTAAGTTGGCTGACTGACTGACCTATTGAGGTGATCATGTAATATGGTGGACATATGAAATGGCTGATTAGATGTAATGTTGCAGCAAGCTGGCTGATTGAAGGACTTGCTGCGCAGAACGAAGATACCCCCTCCCTTCTTTTTTGGAAGTTACTTGACCACGTGCTGGGTAGCCACAAGCCGCTCAAGCGTGATCACTCTATCTGATTGTACTGACATATCTCTCAGATAAAAATCAGTGAACGTAGAATTTGCCGTCCATGCACAGGACTGAACAGTGTCATGAAGGGAAAAGTTCTTCCATAAAGGCCATGATGTAGCGATGGCACAAATTCCATGGGAAGAAGCAGAGGACAAAAGTGGGGGAGCGTCCATGGCAAGTTGATATGTCCACTAAATGGCATTCTTGATAATGTCACGCACTGCGGATGGCTGAAGAGACAGGAATAATAGACGACGAGAGCCCCGACCAGATCGGTACGAGTGAGATAGCGACGTATGGCTCGTGCAGGGCATAACAGTAAGTCGTCCTCAAGGTCACGAACAAAGTCTGCTAAAGCAGGGATGGAGTACAAACGTTGAGCACACGGACCTTGGCGCACAGCCTCATTCTTGGCGATGAAGTCAGGGACGGGACGAAAGGAAATGCGAGACCAATCCGCCGTCCGGGTCAGAAATGATCTCTCCAGAGCACGAAGTCCAGAAAGTCTAGACGCCAAAGCAAAAGCCGCCGTAAAAGCACTTTGTAGGAAACAGCTTTAAAAGAGGCGGACTGTAAAGGTTCGAACGGCGGACGAATCAGGGCACAAAGAACCACACCAATAACCCACTTCAGCAACAGCTGGCGAGTACGACGAGACTAAGACGAAAGCAGGTAGGAGAGCAAAGATATTGTCATTCAGACTAATGTCGATGCCGGTCGAAAGACGAAACACCCTTGCCAAGGCAGACCGGAACCCCTCAAAGGCGCTGATTTGAAACTTTTTGTCACGATGTAGGTGAAGGAGGAAGTTAGCTACTAAGGGAAGAGGGGCAGAGTCAGGATCGGAATCACGTTCTCGGCACCAGAAGGCGAAATAGGCCCATTTCGATTGATAGAGCTGCGATGTGGAAGATCGATTGGCTGAAACCATCGTCTGCGCAACTTCTGCTGAAAATCCTTGAACTGTAAGTGCACTCTGGATAGTCTGCAGACGTGTAAGATGAGCCACCGCGGGTTGTGATGTATTATCCCGTGAGGTTGACGCAACAGGCTGGGCCAAACTGGAAAACGACGTGGCGGAGCAATGAGAAGTGAAACCAGTACCGGAAATCGCTAACGAGGCCACAATGGAACCAGGAGCAGAATGACGCAGTCCTGCTGAGTAATCTAAAGAAGAACTTCCTAAACCAGGGCCGTCGGTGGGTAGGCATAAGCTAGGAAGTAGTCCCAGTTGATAGCATAGTTTCTCGTCGCGAACAAGTCGATCAAGGAGGGTCTCCAAGATGCTGCAGATCTGGCTGAAGACCTCTGGATGAAGGCCATTCGATCTGAAGCACGGTGTCGGGGAGGGAAAGGTGGTCCGCAAAACAAAGAGCCGACCCGGAACATGGCGAGCATTGAGATGACAGAGATGAATGAGAGCCCAGTCATAAAGATCCCACACCAGACGAAACATTGACAAAGATCGGGTGGTACCCATCTTTTTGAAGTGAGCACTGACAGGGGAATGGTCTGTAGCGATGAGAAGGGACGAATTCACGAGACGCCAACTCCAATGCTGAACTGCTAGGATGACTGCCTTCATTTCTAGAAGTTGATGTGAAGTCTGGCATCCAACCTAGACTATCTGTCGGACACCTCCAGTCCGTCCAGATGGCCTCCCTAACGGGTCTTGGGAGCATCGGTGTAGAGATGGTGATCCGGAGATGGAAATCGGAAAGGAACACCCCACATGACGATGTGGCGGGACTGCCACAAAAATCAGATGTGGATGTAGAGACGTCAATACCAGCACTAATGGATTGAGGGATGACGTCTGTAAATAAGACAGATGGCACTGCAGTGACCGAACTAGGAAACGACCATCAAAAAGTAAAATCCTGCGTGAAAAACGAATAGCTCTACAAGTTGATGACAAAACAACTATAATGCCAACGTCTTGAAACTGGTCCAACGGTCTATACGGGGACGAAGCACTTGATTGAGAGAGTCGAAAAACTGCCCGCAAAATAACGACGAACCTAAGTAAGCCTCGACGTGAAAGCCCCGAGATGGAGAAAAACGCCAAGACTAGAGAAGTGATACAAGGGCGATGTTGACTTCGAACGGGAGGACTTGCCACTTAAACCGACGACCGTCGATGATGAATCGTAGGAAACGCCGAAAAACGAGGATGAATGGGTATAAGATATGCATCTCGCAAAACGATGGAGGTCAACCAAACGATAAAGATGACGCATCAACCGAATTGTCTTTTACGAAAAACACCAAAATCGGGAGACGTGCAGGCGAACAAAACGTCGAAGCCTCTATGACAATCAAGAGAAAGATCTAGAAATGGAGACCGGGACTGTCGAACTTGACGACCCTGATAAGGAGGTATAAAAGAACGACGCAGTGAATGGCGTTATGGCGTACGGGAACGGCTTACAGATGTACGAGAACGACGTACAGGTGTATGAGAACAACGTGACGGCGTAATGGAATGTCGTCGAGGTGTAACAGAACGACGTAATGCGAGAAGGAAGAAACGTTGCGTGAGAAAACGGCGTAGTGATTTCTCCAATTTCTTTCAAAAACATTTTAATTTATTGTACATATACGCTCACAATGGAGCAGGGTACAACCATATAAAAGTACGAGAAACGACGTTAAGGCGAGAAACGACGTACAGGTGTATGAGAACAACGTGACGGCGTGATGGAACATCTTTGAGGTGTAACAGAACGACGTAAAGCGAAACGAGAAAGGCGTTGCGTGAGAAACGGCGTAGTGATTTTTGTCTGGAACAGGGCGAAGCCCTATTCCCAGACTCTGTTGGCGTACAGCAAATTTGGCTGCTTGCCAACACTGGTACACGCACTATATCCGGCTGACCCCTGACCCAATAACTGCGCAGAGCCATCTGGCCAGCTTATGAGTGTGATTAGGCCAGCCAACGAGTGATGCGGTCAAAGGAAATAAAATCCGCAAGTTCACATTTTTTAACTCCGAAGGGATAAAACCAACCAAAAACGTTTGTATATTTAGATGAATTAGGCGAAGGCCTGTATTTTAACGGTATCGCCAGTCGTATCTTTTACCTTGTTTTGTTCACACTGCTCGTGGATTAGTGGACTATGTTTTTGGTTCTTGAAGTCGGACATTCGGATTCCCAGTCGGACATTCTCGGACCCCTTTCATCAAGGAGCTCAAATATTCTCTGCGATGTCCAGAGGTAAACAGTGTATGGCAAACTGTATTTGTTTTCATGCCTTTGTAATGCTGAAAGAGATACAGGTAACTCATTTCACACAGCGAACTCTAGATCACTCCCGATTATTGTACCCGAGTAAAAGCGTATTGCACCCTTTCTCTTTTCATGTTATTGAGTACATATTTTGTCTTCCCTAATTCGAGTGCCCACTAGCGGGCAGGGACAAGCAACGAATCGATATAGCACATCCATTACTTTTCCAGACAATAGTACTCTTGAGTACTTTCATTCCATTTTCTTTCAAATCAGTTCAAATTATTGTACATATAGGCTCACTTTGGAACGACGTTGAGGTGAACAGGAACGACGTTATGGCGAACAAGAACGACGTAGAAGGAAAAACAAGTGAAGTTGAATCCGAAAACTATACACTCGAAACTCGAAAAGTCGAAGTGGAGTCCGAACAAAACAGCCATAGTACGCGAAACTGTAATGAGATTTGAAACGCAGAGGAGATGAACACATTCATTGTTCCTAGCGTTAATCGTGGGCGTAACTCCGCCTGGTAGTAACATCCCCGACATCAACACAAAGAAACTTCCAACGTAAACTAGGAAGATCTTCAATAAAATTTAAAATTCCCCGAAGAGAGCAATTACATTTTGATGTCTCTCGCCGGTAGATAAACTAAGGTCATTAAATTTCACAATTTGAATTGACCAAACAAGAACAATGTTCAATCTAGACTCGCCCCCCAATTAGAGGTCTAAACTACACATAAGTCCTCAAATGGAATAGATGAAATTATCATCCAGAATAAAAATTAAGATCAAACAAATGCTGCAGACCAAAAGATGTTTGGACGAAGCTGTCGAGGAGAAAAACGGCAAAGAACATTGCTAAAGAGCAGTCTGTCGTTCTTCTTACAAGGCTGTACGACAATCATACTCTGACGAAAGTAACTTACGAAGTACAAGAAGGCCGTCCGATGGAACAGTCTTATGATGTCCCAAGCAGATGATTGAGAAACACTCAAGCTAATAATAATAATTTCTCAGAAAGAAGAGAATAAAATTAAAGCTCAACCCAATTTGAATTGTAAGTCTAATTCAGTATACCGATGGGAAAATTTGGTTGTGAAAAATAAATATATCGCAATGCAATATTTACAGAAAAATGTGTTCCAAAGAATAGCACAATTTCTTAATAAACAATCTCGTGAACTCTTTTTCTTGTTCAACACACCCTTCATTACACAAAGAGAGTGATAAAGTAGCTCATTAAAATGTAAGTCGTGGTGTATAGCTTTGACTTGTGGCGACGAAGACAAACGCAACAACAACGTAAGAATAAGAGACAGAAAAACCTCTTCAAGTTCTCTCTTTCACATGATATCAAATAAACAGAATAACACTTGATATAACAAGAGACTAAATTTTGATAGGAACAATGAACTGTATGCATGGAAGTAAACTACCAACACTGGAAAAGTCTGAAACACGAGAACAGCAACAACAGCAACGAAAAATAAAGGCCTGCAAATTCCCTGCAGAAACTTGTAATTCTACGAAGTTATAGTACGTTGAAGCATTTCTATTCCGTGAAGCAAAAATCTTTTGTTCGTTTTCGTACAGATTCAAACGTCATAAAAATATCTCAGCCGGACAGGCTTAGAGCAATATCAGTTTGGCGCCTTTGGTCCGCAGATAAAGCAGGTTCTACCGAAACCCGAAATAAATACGCTCGTCAAGCCTGGTCATAAACCTCCAGGCGGTAACATCCCAACTTAGACACTCTAAACACGTGGCTGACGGTAACAAAGGTGACATTTCGTGTGAGCATCCAACTAGATCTCAGACATAATGTCTAAGAAAAACAAAGTTTAGCAAAGGTACAACCGAAGGTCAAACCAACAACGACATCAGCAGCACTATAGGACACTTGATAATAATAATAATAATCTTTTCTTTTACCCTCGGTAGCCACTTTGGTTATAAGCCAATCTTCCACTGGGCCGAGCACATTCATACACAGAAACATATCTCACAATCATACATCTGGTTTCTCGGTGTGGGGGGAAAGCCGGAGTAACTAGAGGGAAACCCACGAGCACGGTCTGGGACCAGGAACCCAATCTCGCGTACGACCGATTCGACGCCATGCGGAATCGAACCCGGGCCGCATTGGTGAGAGTCCGAGATGTTAACCGCTGGACTAACCGTGCCCCCACCCCTGATATGCACCCCACTCGAGGAGGTACAAATAGAGAAAGAGGAAGATTATGGATTGGGCAGAGCTCAAGTAACCTAGCTGGGCTGAGAGAGCTCCCTAAGGGGAGACAACTTTTCCGTTTTAACTATTTGTAAGGATCTTCCTAAAGGGAGATAAGGCATAGCAAAAGCAGGTGTAGATTTGGATCACAAATACCTAATTTATACCACAAACATTTGCCAGTGAAGATTTGCACGTGTTGGTGTAGATGTTGGAGTACACGCGGCCCAAATAAAAAATCTGAATGGATGATCACAACCGGAAAAGTTATCATTTTAACGGGAAACCTTTAAAGACCAATTTTTTCTTTTGACAGGAAATTTACGCGAAATCACAACTGGAAATGTTTGCTTTTCAACATGAAAATGTCAGTTCATAACTTCTGAATGTTTGTTTCAAGTTTAAACATTTAAACTTTTCAAAGCTTTATAATTTTTAAACGTAAGCATGCGTTTATAGCACGAACAATGATGTAACTTGTGATTGCGTTTTAGCCACATACATTCGTGCCTGGTGCCACCTTAAATTGAAATTAAATATATAATTGTGCGTTTATTTCATTACAAACTTACCCCCCAGCTACCAGCTACCAGATCGCATTAAAGCCCATAGGCTCTAGTTCATGTTTCTGATCTTATGATATGGAAGAGAATTAAATCAAACTGTATTAACACTGAACACGATTTGTATGTAGGCATTGTTTATTTACGACCTGACAACTCTCCGTACTGGGAACATTACACTGGTCCTGATCCTTTTTGAATAACTGGACGCTATACTATGTAAATATGGCACTAACGGCCACATTATGTTGGGGGTGACTTCAACTCTAGAACCGGAACTCGGAGCGAGTTAATTTCTTCACACGGGTCCCAACACCTCCCAGACCTACCCGAGGGCACCTATAACTATGTACATACAATGCGTAAATCACAAGATCCAATATTAAATACATTTGGCCGAAAACTTATCAAACTCCTCGCTAACAACAAACTCATAACACAAATGACTACGTGATAGTCTCGGAACTGTTCCCGTGTTACATAAAATACTTCCATGTATGCCCTTTGTTGTACCTGTCCGACCATTGACAAATATTTTGTCTATCAAAGCTCAAGATAATGCCTGTTAACAAGCTTACATCCACAACTAACATTACATTTAACAAAATCAAACTGAAACGTAAATGGAACAAAATCAGTCCAGATAAAATTCAACATGAACTTCGAAGCGAGGAGATAAAACATCTAAAACAACGTTATCATGCATGCTACCGTATGCTCTTACAGATGCTGTGACTGATCAGTGCTTACACGATTTTACTGATATAATTCAGGTGCTTAATGCCAAGGCAACAAGACAGGTCAAAGCCACTAAAAAGAACAAATGGTACAACGGCAGCTGTAAGTCGGCGAATTATAAAATGGAAGATTTTTATAAACTTATAATGATAAACAGACTGACGATCATATAGTAGCCTAATAGATAAACTACAAGATGCCAAAGAACATAATGCATCTTACTACTGGGAACTCTTAAAAGAAATCGGCGGAACGCAAAAACAAATAGACAGGATACCGATTGACAATCATGCAATCGCTAGCCATTTTACCCAGCTTCTAGGCAACCCAGAAGAGAACACGATGAACGCTAATCTCCCAGATAATCCGTCCGCGGAATATGATAACAGTTTAGACACCCCAATTACAGCCATCGAAATTCAAAATTCTCTTGCTGAACTAGGTAATAAGAAATGCCCCGGTGAGGATGAAGTAAGTAATGAGCTGTTGAAATGTGTACTGCCAAGTGTCATTGATTACACTGTGCGTCTTTTTAATGCTTTAATATCATTTTGGACACTGGTTACTTTCCTACCCAGTGGCGTACTTCTACCATTATTCCATTACACAAAAAAGGAGATCGATCCAACCCTGAAAATTACAGAGGCATTGCTATTGGAAACGCATTAGGTAAACTTTTCACCTAGATATTGCAAAAACGTATTTCTGAACATATAGAAGATACTGGTCAAATAAGTCCAAATCAAACTGGTTTTAGACCTGGGTATCGTTCGACAGACCACATATTCACCTTGAGAACAGCTATCGATAAATATAGTCATTCTAAGAAACCGCTCTACTCCTGCTTCGTCGATTTTCGCAAAGCATTCGACTCCGTTGACAGAAGTCTCTTATTTAATAAATTAAAAAAGAAAGGGATTACTGGTAAAATATTTCGACTCATTTCAACACTATACAGTGACTTATCATATCGATTAAAATTTAATGATGTCATATCCTCAAATTTTAGAAGTGAAGTGGGTGTCCGACAGGGTTGCTGTCTGTCACCGACACTTTTTAGCATTTTCATCGACGACATCATGCAACTTTTTGACGATGGATGTATGCCTATTAACATAAATGGTCAAATGATATCGCATCTCCTTTTTTGCTGATGACCTCCTGTTACTGTCTGAATCGCAGGCAGGACTGCAGAGTTGCCTTGACAAACGTCAAGACTATTGCGACGACAACAAAATGTCTGTCAATATGGATAAAACAAAAGGTGGTTGTTTTCAAAAAAGGCCCACAAAATACTAACCAGAAGTGGAATATTGGTACTACTAACATTAGTCAAGCAAACGAATACCAGTATTTAGGAGTTGTGTTTTCCAGAACGGGACACTTTCGGCAAAATATGGAAGCATCACGTGCTTCGTATTCGTTAATTAATAATTTAACTGATAAACACGTAAACATAAAAACAGGATGCCATTTATACCAGTTAACACTAGTTAACACTGAGGTCTGGGGGGTTGACGCCCTGCAGTACAAAAACATTGACACCATACCATTTGAGAAAGTTCAAAAATGATTTCATAAGAGGTTGCTTCAGGTCAACAGAGGAACTGGGCCTAAACCCTCTCTTTTACGATGTCGCTCTAAGGTCCGTGAAATACCTGAACTACATTGGGCAATATCACGACAGACTGACATTCCATGCCTTCCAGGAACAAATGCTACTAGCTGATAAGAACACTGGCTGGCTGTACAAATTGAAACATTTCCTAAGCGATAAATTAAATATAACCGACAGGGATAACATTCATTATTCCTCAATTAAAACATCATTAGATACATATGTGAATTCATGGTTTGATCTATCGCCCCGTGACCATACGCAATCAAATGGATCCAGGAGTAAGTTGAGAACTTACAGATTGTTCAAATCCAATATTGAGTTTGAACCCTACCTATCATTGTGTAGACAATCTCCAGCTCGACCGGGAGGGCGTTGCCCCCGGAAAATTTTGGAATTTTAGACTTGATTTAACGCACTTTGGCGCTTCTGAGAACTTTGAAAGGGACAGCATATCTCGCAATAAAACCGATTCATAAGAGCTAAAAAAAAAAAAAAAAAAAAAAAAAAAATGAACAAAACAATCGGCGTTCTTCAATGAAATTTCGTCGATGATATTTGTCAGCTATACCCACCCACCCAAATGAAAAGAAAGTTGTCGTGCTTTATGAACACAAACTATTGATGGACATTGTGCTGTTCGTTGATTAGACCGAACGAACGTGAAATGTAAACACGGTCGATACTTGGATGTGATCGGGGGACGGAGGTACTCCCGCCGAAAATTTGGGAATTTTAGACAGTTCCCCACACATATCTGACCCATTTCAAGGCACGTCAGTTACAATTATTGGGGGGGGGGACGAAGTGACCCTTGTCTCCCCCCCCCCCCCTCTTTTCATTTTCGGGCCCTCCCCCCGGAAATACCCATCGAGTTAAGAGTGGATTTACAGATAAACAACAACACGGAATGGATGACGAAAGGTAAGGTCCAAAAGAATTAATATCCTTGGCATCCGTGTCCACTCCATGTGTGGGGTCTAATTTTCGTTTCGGCAACTGTTTAGCGCGCGGCTATATCCGTTGCGGCGAGTAGAATCAAATTTGTGAAGATTGTTCGGTCAAAGGAATTATTGGAATACGTATTGAGGGGTTGAACACCTCCAACCGCCAAATGTCTCAAGTTTAAGAGAAGAAACAGCATTTGGGGATATAGCGACTCGTGATTTTCTTTATAGAGCACCAGGGACACATTGGTGGATTTACAGGTAAAGAACAAGAACAACAACAACAACAACAACAACAACAACAACAAAGTTTGTGGAGTCTAGATTGAGGCAGACCTCACTTTCCTCTCAACGCATATTTCAGAGTGTTAACTACGAGAATTAGCATTAGCTTGCCTGAAAACATCGGCTGGGGGAAGTTTAATTTACTTTGTATTGATTAATTGTTGTTGTTATGGCCCGTAAATCAATTCAATTGTATTGTATAGAACACCAGAGAGGTCGCATACAAACAAACAAATAAGGGACATAATCCATAACTGAACAAAGATACCCATATGAACATGTCTTTCTGATAATTATTCAAAAATCAGATCTACCTACTCAGAAATCGTAATGATATCGTATCCTCCCGTCGAATCGACACATCTAAGTATACTTGCCAAATTTCACGTTTGTGCCGCCAGTAAGATCGAGCAGACATTCAAGTTCGCCGGGCAAAACTTCCCAAAGCTATGGACAATTTATACAAACAACTTCATATGTTCATATATAAGTTTAATAGCTGTTCATAGGGAAGATCATGTGTCATTAACACACTCTGTTAGCTTTAATATGAAATAAATAAAATTGAAAGTATGCCGAACATACCGTATACTTTACGATAGACACATTTTAAATTTGATTTTTTACATATCATGTTTCAGTGTGGTATGATATGATATGCGATATTTATCATATTAAATACATGACAGTCATGCCCACAATACAAGCAAACAAATAGAACAAACATGAGAGCCAGTGAGGGACACTCGCTCACATGAATAACAAGAAGACTAAAGCTGTAAAGCCTACTTTATCTTGCAATAGCAATTAATGAGACAATCGAAGGATACTTTCACTTACGTTAACAATATGATAGGACAGAAGAATATACTTTCACTTACATCAACGATATGGGAGGACTGAAGAATTAATACTATAAGTTATGGCAGTCGAGCACACTGGAATTCAGGGTGGCATTGAAAAGCTTTTTTCCCTGTGTTTTCATGAATATACAAAATCCACAAGGCAAAAGTAATACAAGCACAATTAAGGTTGAATAACATTGCTACTGCATACTCTCTCGATCCACAGGGGTGTCTGTCCGTGTTACACAAGAACTGTTAGATCGATATGTCATCTGGTCAAGTGTGACTTTGGAACAGCCTTGTATTTTATGCAAGTCAGGGTAATTTGTCAACCAATCAAAACAATACAATTTCCTCTAAAGTTTCACTTGCATTTACAATAAGTGTATATTTGCCCAAACACTTGGATACTCATTCACAACTCTGTATAAGCATCACTAGATATGCAAGGTTATATATTTGACCATACAATTGGATAAATTAATCATTCACAACACTGATCAGGACAGTGCGGACTTCGAGGTAAACTGCCGAGCTACGACCCTCATTGATCTGCCGTTCATCTTTAACTCAGGAGTGAATGGGCGTGTCAGTTTTTTTGTCGATATATTTTGATACACAGACGATAAAACGATGGTGTTCGTATTAGGCAAAATGGTGTGTGGAACCCTGCGATAGTAACTGAACATCATGCCTGTGCAACAGCCCAGCGTTCTACGGAGGAACAGAGGTCATCTACTAAGAACTGCAGAGCCTTCCCCTGAAATTACACCTGACCTCAAGCCGTGTTTCGCGGGTGTAGATTTGCTCTCATCCAGGGAAACCAGAGTGGCTTCCCCCTTCTCTCCATCACATCCCAGAGGAGATATAGAGAAGGAATTTCATACTTTCATACTACAAGATCCGGGCGAAGTGTGAAACCCCCTAATAGACTGGATCTGTGAACTATGTTGAGTTTTGTGAGGTAAAGTGGTTAGCCCACTTTGAAATTAAGTTTAAGTGTAAATTGCCGAGTAAATAGAACTATACGCAACATCGTAACTCGGCTGAGCGAAGCGTGAAATGTAACAGTAGCTGTTCTGCCTACACTCACATGTGCATGTACCGTACCATACAACATATGAACTTAACTTTTAGCAAAGTGTGAAACTTGCATTCTCTCCCGATAGCGGTCACTCGCCGTTCTCGCTATCTCGCCCTGTAGATTTAGCCAGGCGAGATGGCGAAAGCGGCCATCAAAAAGGTCGCGGCACGATAACACGAGAACACGCGAACCATGCCATTAGCGAGTCGCGACCTACCGTTCACGTGTTCTCGTCTTCTTGCATACTCGCCTCATGATCGATCCCGGCACGCGAACACGCGAATGGCTAATAGCGGCCATCAAAAACGTCGCGGCACGATAACACGAGAACACGCGAACAATGCAATTAGCGAGTCCCGACCTATCATTCACGTGTTCTCGTACTCTCGCATACTCGCCTCAGGATAGGTCGCGACCCGCGGCACGCGAACACGCGAACACGCAAACGGTGCTCCCGGTTCAGTTCATGCGCAGATCCGGAAGCTGTACGTCTCCAACATTGCAGGTTTAAAAGTGAAAAAGGACTAACGTAAGATAAGATCATTGACATTTATTGGCGAGTAACGGGCCATATACATGTATCTCGACATCATCATCATTGTCGATAAAAGATAAAGAATATATCATCTTTGATCCCCCGTTTATATTGTTTCCATCAGCATTTTCAAGACTGTTTTCCGGTTATGCCAGGTCACATACAATGGTTCTGAATATAATTTAAAACGAACCGAAATTTATATTTTTCCGTTTCACAAAATGAAATCCGAGGATACAGTCAGGCGACTGATAAAGGAACAGTACTTCATTTAGAAGTTCAAATGTGAATTAAACAATTAATTATTTATTTTATGCATGTATCGACTGAAAAAGGAGATGTCAGACAACTGTCGATAAAAACTAACCATGCATGGACGTGAACTAACTGAACTAACTCAACGGACATCTGATGTTCAACTTCAGGGCAATGTAGCTAATTGTTTAGTTTTTGTTCTATATTATTGTCGGATTATAACAAATTGTTTTACCATTTGTCTTCTCCATTAAAATGTAACGGTCAACCTGTGCAACAATACTCCAATACTGTTACGCAGCTGATCGGTCAGAATGGCTGATTAATACATTATACCAATCGCCATTATTATTTAATCAGTTCTGACACCACCGGAATATCCGGAATTTATACATTTGACCGAGTATTCTTAATCAAGAATATCAGTAAAGAATAATGCCGTTTTATGTTCAACTAGATCAAATTTTATTCCATCTGAATTAGTGTGTACATATCATACAAACTTCGATGCATGATAATAAAAAGGCAAGTCTCTCGGGAACATTCGTGTTTTGTTGTTATTTCTTTATGATTCCTCTCCAACGCTGTCTCCGGTATAGCATTGATAATTCGGTGTTGTACACTCGTTAGTTCCGTCTTATACCGTAGCATGTATTTTAAAGCTGATAATTCTGTCAGTCATCCAAGAGTAATAATCCAATCTCGGGATTCTGTGTTCAGCTAGTCTCAGGTGTAGATCTATGACGATCTGATATTGAAAGATCACCCGGGTTTTTATCTACGGGTAATATGTACCATCGGGATCCAGTGTTTTTACGGGTGATAGGTTATTGGAGAGAATCTGGATAAATCTGTATACTGTGAGATTATAATGAGTATAATTTATTTTCCCATGAAGCTTTGGTGCAAATTACTGAATGCACGTCCCCTGTATTCTTGTCAGACGTCAAATCTTGTTCTGTGAGATACCCGACTTTTACTTTTGGGGTTACCCGGGTTTATAAATGCGGGTTGTGATATGCTGGCGTTGTTTCAACCCAATATGTAACTTTCACGGGCTATGCTTAAAGCTTTAAACTAGAACAAGTCTAGAATATCAGCTAAGCTCTTCCCGTGTCCGTAATTGGGAGTAACTGTGAACTTAATCGTCTTCGTCTTGATGTTGGGCTTTCCCGTCTTTTATTATAGGGGATACCCGGGTTTATAAATGCGGGTTGTGATATGCTGGCGTTGTTCAACCCAATATTTAACTTTCACGGGCTATGCTTAAAGCCTTAAACTAGAACAAGTCTAGAATATCAGCTAAACCCTTCCCGTGTCCGTAATTGGGAGTAACTGTTAACTTAATTGACTTTGTCTTGATTTTAAGAGTTACCCGTCTTTTATTTTTGGGGTCACCCGGATTTATAAATGCGGGTAGTGATATGCAGTTCTAATGACTCTGACGTTACGCCACTG
>JAVTVY010000815.1:0-35423 GCA_036873755.1 Hanleya hanleyi
AACCATGTTTTACCCTCAATTTCCATCTCAAATGATGATCAGTACCAAATTATATATAAAATGCTAAGAATTCACACCCTAAGAAATCTATAGAAATTATGAATATGCAGGAATGTTTATGAAATGTATTTAGATCGAACAATGCCGCTAGGATGCCAGAATATCACTTGAAAGCCGATCATATACATCAATAATCACAAATGGGTTCAATTTCAAGATTCAATATCCCTTTGCTCTGACCTGCTTATTCAAGATAAACACGAAACAATCTGCACAGCCACTATACTAGTAGACCCTAAATTGGGACACGAATTACAAGCTATGCTTCAATCCTCAAATAGATAAAATCTTAGGGGTTTACCTTGCATCGTAACGTACTCTTGACGACTTGAACAAATGTATACGAGATCATGTTACTGTCAGGTAGTTCAATCATGAACGTCGCTCGCATGGGCTTATAAATGCGAGCGACGTTCATGATTGAACTAACTGTCAGGCAGACCCCATATTTCGTCACCGCATATACATTTCAGTTTTCTACGTCTACCGATTCGTTCTCCCAACAAATTTCTCTCA
Source organism: Hanleya hanleyi (assembly GCA_036873755.1). Taxonomy (NCBI): domain Eukaryota; kingdom Metazoa; phylum Mollusca; class Polyplacophora; order Lepidopleurida; family Hanleyidae; genus Hanleya; species Hanleya hanleyi. The sequence goes on from JAVTVY010000815.1 coordinate 577, forward strand.
TATACTGAATATCGGCCAAATAATGTCAAATTAAAAGTTTAACTTACTTGAAAACCCCATCGATTTCTCCAGTTCCGACACCCGGAAGCAGCCATGTGAAAAATGTTTGGAGCAGCTGCATACGCAACTCTCCAATGTTTTCTGTGTTTGTTGACGAAATTAATCCAAAGGCGGCGAGTTGAAGCTTCTCTGGGGGAAGAAGTGGTGTGACACCCCATCTCCTGTTGTACTATAACGTCCATAAACCACACATCGGTTTGGTATAATTTGGATACTACGGGCTTCGAAAGGAAGTGGCAAGCTCAGAAACCAGGCGACAAGATGGGTGACTCTTGTGACGTCACTTGACGGAAAATCCCGAAATAGTTGTGTTTTGTCTTGCATCTTCACTCTTCAAATCTTCTTCTTCTGTTTGTCTTGCTTTTCCTGGCTAAAAAATTACGTGTAGACTGGGTTGCAGTCTTATCATAGTGCCCTAAAAATTATAAAGATTTATCGAAAAAATAATAGGTAATTTTAATGCTTGGGCTATGGTGACACAGCTCTCTATACAGTAGATCAATCTATCTTGCACTCACGCCGTCCGATTTTGCACTCACTCACACCCGCCGCCATTTTGAAACACACCTGCTACCAACAAGCCACCATTTTTGGCAAAAATCCAAAGACCTCATTTGCATATTTTCAGGGAAATAACAGGCCGCCATCTTGAAAACCGACTACCCCTAACCTACAAAAAACAGGCCGACATCTTGAAAATATGCAAATGAAGGCTGGGGATCGGGAAAGTGGATTGCTAGGGGATCGGGAAAGTGAAATTGACCTTGACCACCATCTTGAAAACCGACTACCCCTAACATACAAAAAACAAGCCACCATCTTGAAACACACACACACAGCCGAGTATAAATAACGTGTATGTTCACACATTTTATTAACAACTACACATCATGAGTTTAAGACGACGAGCCTTATTTACCCATCAACCTAGAGATCCAAGGAATAGGGGTACAGAAGAAGAACATAGCGAGATAATTACCCGGGAAGAAGATGGCGGACTGACTATTGTCTCCAGTTTTCAACGCGTTATTGAAGATGTAACGAGGTTAAGAAGTACAGAAGAAGAACTCGGGGAAAGTGAACAAGACAACAACAACAGAATGGAGGAGGACATACAACAAGAAGATAACCAGGACGACACCCGTGATAGAGAACTAGCCAGTGTATGGTTAACTACTAGACCTCCATCAACCACCACTTCGACTGCAGACACTGAAACAAGAGCACGATGCCGACACACAGATGAAATATCACGCCTCAACGAACAAATTATCGACATGAGGGGAGCGATGTTGGGAATGGAAACCACAAGGGCAGGCTTGGAAGAGGAAATTGCCAGACAAAAGAAACTACGACATCATGAAGAAAAAATCAAACAATGTAGCATCTGCTCGAATGAAGAAAGCTTATACGCGGTTCTACCTAGACTGGATCCAGCCCCTGTTTCATATTGTATTTTAAACGGCAAACAAGAGGAAGTAACTCTGCTTATTAAGAAATGCTTGAAACAGGGACTGGACGGAACGTCACAAGGGAGCTAACTTTGCAAGAAAAAATGCACAATATACTGTTCATTTTTTGTCACCAATAAAAACTCCGTATTCTGACCCCGCCCCCAACTCAAAGGATTTGATTGGTTCGTTCATACACGCACGCTGGAAGCAATGCGTTCATGTGACGTCAACAATGAGAATGACGTTACTACCATGACCTCAACAATGGGAATGACGTTACTGCCGAGACGTCACAGTATGGCGTTAGAATGAGATTGATACAAATGTTGCGACCGAAGGTAAAAACATGTCAATCGTCCAGACTAACCACGCCTCCAGATGGAATCTTTACACGACGAAACCCATCAAATCGTCCAGTCTCTATTTTAAAAATCATTTTTTCATTTTTTTTTTTTCATTCTATTTATTTATTTATCAAACGTATATATTTATTAAAGATCATTTTATTATTATTAAACAGTACATATGAAATAGAGACTCATCCAGTCTAGGTTCTACCCTGTGGACATCTGTGTATGTGCAAGGATTGCTGGATCCAACTCACATGTGAAGGAGCCCAATGCCGATGCGTTGACGCCGGAGAGGTGCATTTCAAGATAAGATGTCCCATTTGTCGAAAACATGTAGGAAGCGTGAGGCGAATATTCCGCGCTTAAAGTGTGTCGTATCACACTATCAAAGGCCCTTTTCAGGGCCAATCCATCTTTCCGAAAGAGAAACTTCTTTCATTAGCACACCAACTTAACATTAGCTCCAATCATGCTTTTTTTCCCCCAAAAAAAAAAAAAATAAAAAAATTTTCAAAAAATTTTCAAAAAAAAATTTCGTACACAAAGTCAAAAAATTTTTTTTGAGGTAGCGGGTCGAGTGAGGTATCATATTGAAGCTGACGTGAAATGCTTCACATTGATACCTCACTCGACCCCATTGGACCACTAGGAGCTGCCCTAACGCCAAACATCAATATCAACATCAATCAACATCAATCTTCAAAATACCTTTAGAGGTGCCCCTAGTGGACCAATCGGGTCGAGTCAGGTATCATTGTGAAGCATTTCACGTCAGCTTCAATTGGATACCTCACTCGATCCACTACCGCCAAAATAAAAAAAAAAAAAAAAATAAAAAATCAAACTTCGTACACGAGATGTTGATATCGATGTGCAAAATAACCTTTTTGGCGTTAGAGGCGTCCCTAGTGGTCCAATCGGGTCGAGTGAGGTATTAAATTGAAGGTAACGTGAAGGAGCATCTGATAGACTGGGTGTGGGCTTGAATTAGGGTAATTCTGCGCATGCGCAAAGATAATATGAAAAATATCAATGTTCAAAAATAGCCTGTTTGAGGTTAGAGGCGTCCCTAATGGTGCAATCGGGTCGAATGAGGTATCAAATTGAAGGTAACGTGAAGGCGCATCTGATAGACTGGGTGTGGGTTGAACTATCAGCATTCTGCGCATGCGTAATCTTCAAACACCTTTTTTTTTGGAGTTAGAGGCGCCCCTAGTGGCCCAATGGAGTCGAGTGAGGTATCAATCTGAAACATTTCACGTCAGCTTCAATTTGACACCTCACTCGACCCACTACCTGCAAAATAAAAATAATCCTCGCACACCAGGTTTTGCTATCGAACTGCAAAATAACCTTTTTGATGTTAGGGGCGCCCCTAGTGGTCCGATGGAGCCGAGTGAGGTATCAATGTGAAGGTGAGATGAAGGACCATCTGATGGACTGGTGTGGGTTGAACTATCACCATTCTGCGCATGCGCAAGAATGGAAATAGACGTTTTTGGAGCTATTTGACTATTAAAAAAGGAAAAAAAGTTCCGAAAATTGTATAAGTCTCATCCCATGTCAAACAAGTGCAATTGACCGCCATCTTGAATCCGACCACCCCTAACCTAGAAAAAACAAGCCGCCATCTTGAAAATATGCAAATGAGGACGAGCGAAACAAGTGCAATTGACCTTGACCTACAAAAAAAACAGGCCGCCATCTTGAATCCGACCACCCCTAACCTAGAAAAAACAGGCCGCCATCTTGAAAATAGGCAAATGAGGCGCGAAACAAGTGCAAGTGACCTTGACCTACAAAAAACAGGCCGCCATCTTGAATCCGACCACCCCTAACCTAGAAAAAACAGGCCGCCATCTTGAAAATAGGCAAATGAAGGGGCAAACAAGTCCAAACAAGTTTTCTTGACCTACAAAAAAAACAGGCCGCCATCTTGAATCCGACCACCCCTAACCTAGAAAAAACAGGCCGCCATCTTGAACATAGGCAAATGAGGCGCGAAACAAGTGCAAGTGACCTTGACCTACAAAAACAGGCCGCCATCTTGAATCCGACCACCCCTAACCTAGAAAAAACAAGCCGCCATCTTGAATATACCCAATGCACCCAATGACCTCATTCTACAAAAAACAAGCCGCCATCTTGAATACGACCACCCCTAACCTAGAAAAAACAAGCCGCCATCTTGAAAATATGCAAATGAGGACCGAAACAAGTGCAATGGGCCGCCATCTTGAAACCGACCACCCCTAACCTAGAAAAAACAAGCCGCCATCTTGAATCACACCTTCAGTGCAAGTGCACTCAGTGGACACGCCCCCTTGACAACGAGGCCACGCCCCCTTCACAACGCTTCACGCATGCGCACCGCCCACAAATGACGTCATCGCGCATGCGCAGTGAGGCACTTTACGTGACGGACACCGTAGCTATACTACTAGCGTCAGTCAGTGTGGTCAAGTGGATAGAGCGTCAGTCAATTTGGTCAGGCGGTTAAAGCGTCAGTCATTTGTGGTCAGGTGATGAGAGCGTCAGTCATTTGTGATCAGGCGTTTAGAGCGTCAGTCATTTGTGATCAGGCGGTTAGAGCGTCAGTCGTTATGCTCAGGCGGATGATGTCATAGACGATTTGGGGCCAAATCCCATCAAACCACCATGTTATTTTCTAGTTATGATTTCTGATATTTTTAGATCGTTAATAAGTTTGTATAAGCACCGATTTTACTAAAGAACGACCAATTTCAGATAAAGAATAGTAGAACGCTCAGATACCTTCTTAAAACTCCCTCACGTCTTAGTCTTCATCAGTTAGGACCAGTCGTCACAGTTCGGTATATCAGTATCTGATATTACCAGGATCGAACGCACTTTTAATGATAAAAAATTAATAGTTGAAATATGACAATAATATCTATTCGCATCTCTGAAAGAAACATTGGCGAGTTTACATTGAGGGTTTTGCATAAATTAATTTATTTCAAAAAACCCTCAAACGCTTTTCCGGTGTATTTTCTTTGAAAACTTGCTACCAATAATTATTCAGTAACATGAAAAGATGTGTCAAGTAATAAAACTTCATTTCAGGATCGTACTTTTAGAAATTTCGTTAATTTAAAAATCTCACAGTTCGGCAGGAAACATGATTTTGTGAATAACTTCCACAAAACAATTTTGCCGATGATGAAATTCTTAAACGTATAGTTTGGTCAGTAGGTGCAAGCATTCCATGTGAGAAAATGGAAATAAAAATAGAATTTTTGTCAGAATCCAATTTTTGCATATTATATAATTCTACATATCTCAGGATTTAAAACAGCATTATACGGATATTTTTTCGTCAAAAAGATTCAGTTCACTACCGGAATTATGAAATATTCGTTAAAACGCTTGTATGGGAAGGTATGGGTTGACCCTAACAGTTCATAGGTTATATACGTGTATCTTTTGCTTATAAATAACACGTTGTCTTCACTTGTTTTACGTCACTAAAATTGAGTATTTAGGGAGTGTTCATATACCTCATAAAGTTATTGTGATTGAGTGAATTTATTCATGCGCAGTGAATATGTACCTGCAAATGCCCACATATATCACATCGTTCCACATTCTTGGATTTGTGCAAATTATCCAATTTACACTCGTACACCTCAGTCTTCCCTGATATAATGCTATGCAAAACTGGTGGATGTTTAAATTAAAAGATCCAAGAATTTGTGAACGCGTTTGTGCACACGATCTCGCTGTTGATATTAAAATTCAATCCATGACATTTATGCACTATCAAGATGTGTCCGGTGTGTCGGTATCTTGAAAATATCCGGTTTTTGAGGAAGGTATAATTCTTATCAAATGTGTGCACATGTGGCGGGGAAGATTGATATGATCAATATCGTTGGACTGAATATGATGATAGCTTGAACATTATTCAAAATGAAATGCAACATATAAATGTGGCGGAAAAAGATGCCGACATACTGACAAGAATTTATATGACCCCACTAAAGGCATATATATAACACACCCTCTTTATTATATTTCGCTGTAAGACTCATCTGAAGGTATTTTGTTTCCAAAAGTAACATACAACAAACGTGTGTAATTTTCAGGTTGTATTTTGCTAATTTCAAGATTTTAAAAGACTCTTTTCAGTTTGACAACTATTCTATTCAACAACATGTCGCACTGACCCATCATTAAAGAAACAAATAGTAGCTTCCTGAAAGATGGAATCGATCAACAGGCTTCAGTAATGCCTGCATGACTTTATCATGCTATCGCACTATTTTTTTTTATCCAAATAAATGAATTTCATTTTCTAGAGTATAATGTATCCTGGTCACATATGATTGGATATATTTATCTATAAAACTATGGGACTGAATATGTGGCAATGGAAGTACCCCAGTAGTGGTATAACCGCAAAAATGGTCGTATTTTCCAGGGAGGTAACTCTTGATTCCCGTGGAGCTTCTGACAGGGGGCGCCACCAGCTCAAGGTTATAGATTGCATCAGTATTGGCTGTGTGCCAAGTTTTGACCACTATAGGTCTGGCAACCTTTGACCTTGTATTCCTCCGCGGTGATGCGGTCATGTCTGGCGGTGATGCGGTCACGGGAGAAAGCCTCCGCGGATAAAAAGTAGTCCCCAGACATCAAGTACGCTGCATGGTCCGATTGGGTCGTATGAGGTATCAATGTGAAGCATTAGTAAAGGGGCATCTGATGGGCTGGGTGTGGGGTTGAAATATCGTCATTCTGCGCATGCGCGGTGGACCAATTGTATGGAAATAGACGTTTTGGGGTCTAGGGCAGCCACTAATGGTCCGGTGGAGTTGAGTGAGGTATCAATGTGAAGCCTATGTGAGGGAGCATCCGATGGGGTGGGTGTGGGGTTGGAATATCGTCATTCTGCGCATGCGCGGTAGACCAAGGATATGGAAATAGATGTTTTGGGATCTAGGGGATTCACTATTGATCCGATTGGGTCGAGTGAGGTATCCATGTGAAACCTATGTGAGGGGGCATCCGATGGGCTGGGTACGGGGTTGAAATATCGGGGTATGGAAATAGACGTTTTCGGGTCTTTGTGGGCCACTAGTGGTCCTATGGAGTCGTATGAGGTATCAATGTGAAGCCTATGTGAGGGGGCATCCGCCTGGACTAGTGTCTCAGCCGTTGTCAACATTCTGCGCATGCGCAGACAGGGAATTGTGAGAAAAGGGTATGGAGATAGACGTATGGAGATAGACGTTATGCAAATAGACGTTTTCGGGTCTTTGTGGGCCACTAGTGGTCCTATGGAGTCGTATGAGGTATCAATGTGAAGCCTATGTGAGGGGGCAACCGCCTGGACTAGTGTCTCAGCCGTTGTCAACATTCTGCGCATGCGCAGACAGGGAATTGTGGGAAAAGGGTATGGAGATAGACGTTTTGGGGTCGTGGTGGGCCACTCGTGGTCCTATGAAGTTGTATGAGGTATCCATCTGAAGCATTCGTGAAGGCGCATCCGATGGGGTGGGTGACACGTGGAACTGACGTCATTCTGCGCATGCGAAGTAGACCAAGTGTATGAAAATAGACGTTTTGGGATCTAGGTGAACCACTAATGGGCCGATGGAGTTGTATGAGGTATCAATGTAAAGCAGTCGTGAAGGAGCATCTGCCTGGACTAGTGACTCGTTCGTGTTCAACATTACGCGCATGCGCAGACAGGGAATTGTGGGAAAAGGGTATGGAGATAGACGTTTTGGGATCGACATGGGCCACTATTGGTCCGATGGAGTCAAGTGAAGTATCAATGTGAAGCACACGTGAGGGAGCATCCGACCGTGTGGATTTGGGGTAGGAATATCGTCAATCTGCGCATGCGCAGACAGGCCGTAGTATGGAAATAGACATTTTGGGGCCGATATGGCCCACTAGTGGTCCAAATGGGTTGTGGGAGGTGTCAAAGTGAAGCTTTTGTGGGGTCGAGTCAGAATGGCGTGTTTTTTACCGCAAGTCGCGTCAGTCTGCGCATGCGCAGTTGGGTGTAGTAAGTAAAGTGGCCATTTTGGGAAAGTGAAGGCAGGTATTTGGTGTAGAGATGGACCACTATTGCTCCGAATGCGTCGTGTGGGGTATCATTTTGTAGCTCTCAAGGTGTAGACCCCGATTTGAAGGATGTCCACTCCATCTGTGACGTCATCGGTGACGTCATCAGTAGGAGTAGTAGCCAAAGTGGGCATTTTGGAGGTGTGAAGGAAGGTGTTTTGGGGTAGAAATGGACCATCCTTGGTCCGAATGTGTCGTGTGAAATGGCATCTTGTAGCAATTACAAGCGTCTAGTCCGTCATTCACAATTCACCCGTCGTTCATTAGAGAATATCCGCGTCCATAATCCAACGCCCGCCAACGCCAAGCTCAACACTTCGACGCCCTGGTGAATTAGCCCAAAAGCTCTGATTTTCATGAAATTGTCACTAATGCATTGTATATGCAGTGACGCCCGTGAACGCCCGCCTTAACGCCCTAGCATAACGCCTTGACGCCATGATATAGACAGATGAGAGAAAAACAACAACAACAACAAGGATGAGAGAAGAACAACAACAACAACAACAAGTTTACATATAGTTTATTCTCCCCAATATTACATCATACCCACGCTGGGGGAGCCGCGTTGGGTAGGTTTACAATTCGAGAAGACTCTTGTCCAATCAGAGACCGCCATTTGGTCCTGTCATATTCGTTCTTGCCCGTTAGATGTATTCTCGGCTGCACTTGTCCCATCAGAAGCCGTCCTTGAGAAAGTCCCATCTTCGGCCATGTTCGCTCTCATCCGTTTGTTCTAATCGTCGTCGGTCAGGCCTGAATATTCGTCGGGCAGCATATCCAGAAACAGTTGTTTGCGCATTCTAATCGCATTTTCAAGGGCCTCGGAGGGTGGTAACCCCATATCCTCTTCCAAGTGACGCTTGGTCTTCATGATGGACCTGTGCGTGGGGTCGCCTTTCATTTCAAGGGGTAGTAAGGTATACTGTTCATAGATCGCCATGGCTGCTTTCCTGATGCGGGGCCACATTTCGGTGTACGCCTGTTGTAAGTTATCCTGTCCCGCGTCCTCGATCGCTTCAGCGTGAGTATTGATAGCTGCTGTCACAATACGATCCCAGAAGGTAGGTTCTGCCTCACTTTCCTGGGATGTAGGCTGACTATCTGAGGTCAAGCTCTCCATATCAGTAGATAGACTGTCAGCAATCTTGGATTCGGTATCAGTCGATACACTCTGTATCAGCATCCGATTCAACGCACTCCTCGGCGTCTTCAATCCCATGTATATTTTTATGGTGTCGCATCATATCGTAATGTCTGGTGAACGTGCGTTCACACTCAGAACAAGTATAAGCCATGTTGACGGTTGAACGTCGACTGTGCGTGTTTTGGGAATACACTTGCTTTCATAGACAGTGACGCCCGCCAACGGCCACTGTTACGCCTTAACGTCCTATATGTACGCCTTAACGCTCGTCTCAACGCTTTAACACACTTTCTTAACGCTTTAACGTCGTTTAATGATGCGTTCGAACAAATGTTGCGTTTGTGCTATTGCTCTGACATACGCCGCTTTCCAGTTCATGCCCGAGGTTTTCAACATCGACGCTGTTCTTTCGATTTCCATATGGACTGGGTCCTTGTCCAACAATTTCATACGGGTCACGAGGTCGACATACTGCTGACGTAAAGCCCGTCGTAGTCTGGGTGCCAATCTGTTATGGGCTAACATTGCGGCTTCTTTTTTCGAATATCCTTTGTGTTGAAACTTGTTTTCTGTGGCCCTCAACGTCTCGCCCAACTCGGCGTCCATACTTTCTTTGAACAAATCCTTCCATAACCTCGAGTTCACATTATGTTCATTCCCTTGTACGGGTTCGGGTTGGTCCTTCACGGTTGGGTGATATTTCGGGACTGATGGTATGAAGCGGACCCGCTGTATGGGGGTGGGTTGCTGCTGCTGCTCTGCCAGGAGTGGACTCGGCGGATGGTGTAGGGGTATATGACGTTGCGGTGATTCCTCGCCGGGTAACAGGTGGGTCGTCAGCCGACGATCTTCGGGGGTATGGGCTTTTAAATCTACGAACAGGTAGCCGTAGGGACGACTTGTCGCCCCTTGAAACCCCTGCATGAAATGGTCGATGTTCTGAGGATAAATTCGACTACCAAACACACGGATTTGTGCTCTGTCAATGGGATTGGAGAACAACACAAAGTATTGGCAGTTCAAGGCAATATCTCTGGACGCCTTCCCTTAAGGAAAGAGATTCTGGGTCAAATAGATGACGGACAGATTCCGATGATGGGATCCTTTAGTAAACAAGTCGGAAACGTGTGAATTGTCCTTGGCCGCACTCATCAGATCATCTAGCACTACCACGTTGGTCTGCTCGGGGTCAAAGTAATACGGTTCGTTTATGTCGTGGGGAATCCCCGAGACGAAGCTCACATTCTGTAACCTTGTAGTTTCGTAGGCGGGCTGCCATTGACTATAACACCAAACAACACGTGTCGGAGCTGGGGTTGCCACACCTGCCTCTAAGAAATTCCTCACCCAGGACGTCTTTCCACATGCCGTAGGGCCGCTCACCGTCATCGTATAGGGATGCTGTACTGCTCTTGTTGGACCTATAGCGGGACTCGGCTGTGTCTCTTGGTTGTGTTTGCGTTGAATGTGCCTGAGCATAATATCGCGACGAGAGAAGGTTCTCTGACAGAACGTACACGTACACGACATGTTCATCAGTCGACCAATACATATGGACTGATGAGGGACACATGTCCATTCCTATATTTACAGACACTACCACCACCACCACACACCACCACCAACACCACCACCACACACCACCACACACCACCAACGCCACCACCGGGCGTTGACGCCCGTCAACGCCGGGTGGTAGCGTTGGTGGTGGCGTTGGTGGTGGTGTTGGTGGTGTTGGTGGTGTGTGGTGGTGGTGTTGGTGGTGTTGGTGGTGGTGTGTGGTGGTGGTGGTAGTGTCTGTAAATATAGGAATGAACATGTGTCCTTCATCAGTCCATATGTATTGGTCGACTGATGAACATGTCGTGTACGTGTACGTTCTGTCAGAGAACCTTCTCTCGTCGCGATAGTATGCTCAGGCACATTCAACGTAAACACAACCAAGAGACACAGCCGAGTCCTATAGGTCCAACAAGAGCAGTAGAGCATCCCTGTACGATGACGGTGAGCGGCCCTACGGCATGTGAAAAGACGTCCTGGGTGATGAAGTTATTAGAGGAAGGTGTGGCAACCCCAGCTCCGACACGTGTTGTTTGGTGTTATAGTCAATGGCAACCCGCCCACGAAACTACAAGGTTACAGAATGTGAGCTTCGTCCCAGGGGGGTTCCCCACGACATAAACGAACCGTATTACTTTGACCCCGAGCAGACCAACGTGGTAGCGCTAGATGATCTGATGAGTGCAATTCACACGTCGCCGACTTGTTTACTAAAGGATCCCATCATCGGAATCTGTCCGTCATCTATTTGACCCAGAATCTCTTTCCTTAAGGGAAGGCATCCAGAGATATTGCCTTGAACTACCAATACTTTGTGTTGTTCTCCAATCCCATTGACAGAGCACAAATCCGTGTGTTAGGTAGTCGAATTTATCCTCAGAACATCGACCATTTCATGCGGGCGTTTCAAGGGGCGACAAGTCGTTCGTACGGCTACCTGTTCGTAGATTTAAAAGCCCATACCCCCGGAGATCGTCGGCTGACGACCCACATGTTACCCGGCGAGGAATCACCGCAACGTCATATACCACTACACCATCCGCCGAGTCCACTGCTGGCAGAGCAGCAGCAGCAACCCACCCCCATACAGCGAGTCCGCTTCATACCATCAGTCCCGAAATACCACCCAACCGTGAAGGACCAACCCGAACCCGTACAAGGGAATGAACATAATGTGAACTCGAGGTTATGGAAGGCTTTGTTCAAAGAAAGTATGGACGCCGAGTTGGGCGAGGCGTTGAGGGCCACAGAAAACAAGTTTCAACACAAAGAATATTCGAGAAAAGAAGCCGCAATTTTAGCCCATAACAGATCGGCACCCAGACTACGACTGGCTTTACGTCAGCAGTATGTCGACCTCGTGACCCATATGAAATTGTTGGACAAGGACCCAGTCCATATGGAAATCGAAAGAACAGCGTCAATGTTGAAAATCTCGGGCATGAACTGGAAAGCGGCGTATGTCAGAGCAATAGCACAAACGCAACATTTGTTCGAACGCATCATTAAACGACGTTAAAGCGTTAAGAAAGTGTGTTAAAGCGTTGAGACGAGCGTTAAGGCATACATATAGGACGTTAAGGCGTAACAGTGGGCGTTGGCGGGCGTCACTGTCTATGAAAGCAAGTGTATTCCCAAAACACGCACAGTCGACGTTCAACCGTCAACATGGCTTATCCTTGTTCTGAGTGTGAACGCACGTTCACCAGACTTTACGATATGATGCGACCCCAGAAAAATATACATGGGATTGAAGACGCCGAGGAGTGCGTTGAATCGGATGCTGATACAGAGATCGATGAGAGTGTATCGACTGATACCGAATCCAAGATTGCTGACAGTCTATCTACTGATATGGAGAGCTTGATCTCAGATAGTCAGCCTACATCCCAGGAAAGTGAGGCAGAACCTACCTTCTGGGATCGTATTGTGACAGCAGCTATCAATACTCACGCTGAAGCGATCGAGGACGCGGGACAGGATAACGTACAACAGGCGTACACCGAAATGGGGCCCCGCATCAGGAAAACAGCCATGGCGATCTATGAACAGTATACCTTACTACCGCTTGAAATGAAAGGCGACCCCACGCACAGGTCCATCATGAAGACCAAGCGTCACTTGGAAGAGGATATAGGGTTACCACCCACCGAGGCCCTGGAAAATGCGATTAGAATGCGCAAACAACTGTTTCAGGATATGCTGCCCGACGAATATCCAGGCCTGACCGACGACGATTAGAACAAACGGATGAGAGCGAACAGGGCCGCAGATGGGACTTTCTTAAGGACGGCTTCTGATTGGACAAGTGCAGCCGAGAATACATCTAACGGGCAAGAACGAAGATGACAGGACCAAATGGCGGTCTCTGATTGGACAAGAGTCTTCTCGAATTGTAAACCTACCCAACGCGGCTCCTTCAGCGTGGGTATGATATAACATTGGGGAGAATAAACTATATGAAAATTTGTTGTTGTTGTTGTTGTTATTGTTCTCTCATCCCTGTTGTTTTTTGGTTTTTTTTATCTCATCTGTCTATATCATGGCGTCAAGGCGTTATGCTAGGGCGTTATAAGGCGGGCGTTCACGAGCGTCACTGTATATACAATGAATTAGTGACAATTTCATGAAAATCAGAGCTTTTGGGCTAATCCACCAGGGCATTGAAGCGTTGAGCTTGGCGTTGGCGGGCGTTGCTACAAGATGCCATTTCACACGACGCGTTCGGACCAAGGATGGTCCATTTCTACCCCAAAACACCTTCCTTCACACCCCCAAAATGCCCACTTTGGTTACTACTCCTACTGATGACGTCACCGATGACGTCACAGATGGAGTGGACATCCTTCAAATCGGGGTCTACACCCCGAGAGCTACAAAATGATACCCCACACGACGCATTCGGAGCAATAGTGGTCCATCTCTACACCAAATACCTGCCTTCACTTCCCCAAAATGGCCACTTTACTTACTACACCCAACTGCGCATGCGCAGACTGACGCGACTTGCAGTAAAAAACACGCCATTCTGACTCTACCCCACAAAAGCTTCACTTTGACACCTCCCACAACCCATTTGGACCACTAGTGGGCCATATCGGCCCCAAAATGTCTATTTCCATACTACGGCCTGCCTGCGCATGCGCAGAATGACAATATTCCTACCCCAAATCCACCTGGTCGGATGCTCCCTCACGTGTGCTTCACATTGATACCTCACTTGACTCCATCGGACCAATAGTGGCCCATGTCGATCCCAAAACGTCTATTTCCATTCCCTTTTCCCACAATTCCCTGTCTGCGCATGCGCGGAATGTTGAACACGAACGAGCCACTAGTCCAGGCAGATGCTCCTTCACGACTGCTTTACATTGATACCTCATACAACTCCATCGGCCCATTAGGGGTTCACCTAGATCCCAAAACGTCTATTTTCATACCCTTGGTCTACTTCGCATGCGCAGAGTGACGTCAGTTCCACGTGTCACCCACCCCGTCGGATGCGCCTTCACGAATGCTTCACATTGATACCTCATACGACTTCATAGGACCACGAGTGGCCCACCTCGACCCCAAAACGTCTATTTCCATACCCTTTTCCCACAATTCCCTGTCTGCGCATGCGCAGAATGTTGACATCGACCGAGACACTAGTCCAGGCAGATGCCCCCTCACATATGCTTCACATTGATACCTCACTTGACCCAATCGGCCCACTAGGGGCTTACCTAGATCCCAAAACGTCTATCTCCATACCCTTTTCCCAAAATTCCCTGTCTGCGCATGCGCAGAATGTTGACAACGGCTGAGACACTAGTCCAGGTGGATGCCCCCTCACATAGGCTTCACATTGATACCTCATACGACTCCATAGGACCACTAGTGGCCCTCAAAGAACCGAAAACGTCTATTTTCATACCCTTGGTCTACTGCGCATGCACAGAATGCCGATATTTCAACCCCACACCCAGTCCATCGGATACCCCCTCACATAGGTTTCACATGGATACCTCACTCGACCCAATCGGACCAATAGTGGATCCCCTAGATCCCAAAACGTCTATCTCCATACCCTTGGTCTACCGCGCATGCGCAGAATGACGATATTCCAACCCAACACCCACCCTATCGGATGCCCCCTCACATAGGCTTCACATTGATACCTCACTCAACTCCATCGGACCATTAGTGGCTGCCCTAGACCCCAAAACGTCTATTTGCATAATCTTGGTCCACCGCGCATGCGCAGAATGACGATATTTCAACCCCACACCCAGCCCATCAGATGCCCCTTTACGAATGCTTCACATTGATACCTCATACGACCCAATCGGACCATGCACTTGATGTCTGGGGACTACTTTTTCTCCGCGGAGGCTTTCTCCCGTGACCGCATCACCGCCAGACATGACCGCATCACCGCGGAGGAATACAAGGTCAAAGGTTGCCAGACCTATAGTGTCAAAACTTGACACACAGCCAATACTGATGCAATCTATAACCTTGAGCTGGTGGCGCCCCCTGTCGGAAGCTTCACGGGAATCAAGAGTTACCTCCCTGAAAAATACGACCATTTTTTTGCGGTTATACTACTACTGACCCCTATCGCAGGGTTAACCGCGATGAGACACAAACCTTGAAAGCTCTATTTTCGGTGCTTCCTTATGATTTGGAGCGATATGCAAGAGGTGAGAAAAAACTGACGACGTCTGGCGACTAAAAAGCAACCATATGACTCTACAGCAAAGCATTCCTCGGCACGTAACATTCAGACCGGAGAATACGGTGGATTCTCTGACGTAGCCTTAGTATCTCAGCCGCGCTTTTATTACAGCTATTCATGTGGAAACTATGGAGTATCCACAGGGCCCCTAGCACCGACTTAAGCGGAATTTGATACGCTAGCTGGAATAAGTTATTCCAGGTTAAAACTTTTGACAAATCGCGAACTGATTTAAACCAATTCAGGATTCATAAACATCTCGAAATATATTGGTTTTCAAACAGCAAATATACGTTTGGATGATCAACTAATCATTGATCGAGAACAGCGAAAATCTATGTTTTCTTTGAAAATCTGAAATAACGAAACCCAGCCAAAAACCACGAAAACAAGCCAAATATCATGAAAA
This sequence comes from Hanleya hanleyi, assembly GCA_036873755.1. NCBI lineage: Eukaryota > Metazoa > Mollusca > Polyplacophora > Lepidopleurida > Hanleyidae > Hanleya > Hanleya hanleyi. Next base: position 16,376 of record JAVTVY010000815.1, read on the forward strand.
ATCAGTCCTAGTCCAAACCTATCGAACTCAACCAGTATCTGCACGTGACAATATCTCATAAATGTATCCAGCTATATGCATGTTTCAAAACAGTCATGAATAAGGCAAACATATCGGAAACAGCACGAACTAGATAACAACAGAATAACGCATCATTAAAACCATGTCAGATCTTTTAGGCTGATAGGATGACGAAATTGAGGATGTATCCTTCAATTTAGTCTTATATTATAAAGTATATTATATATTAGACAAGTTTGCCTGCGGCGTCGAACCAATACGCCTATCATAGTCAAATACCATGGCAAAACGAATGTAATCAATTATATACATATTGTGTACATATTTGTACATCTATTGGCGTGGTTTGATAAATTTGCTGCACGAGATTGGGGATCCTGGTGCTTTACATAATAAACATCGATAATAATGAAATTTATATCAGATCTACCTAACAAAATTAGTATATTTTCATTCGATCAAGAAAATATGATAAACACAAGCGATACAACTGATGATAATTCGTGAACATTAATCATTGGTAGTCCTCATGTTATTGAAACTTGATTTATGTCTGTGTAAAAGATTGTATTAACTGTTCGATAACCGTGTGACAATTCAATTCCCCTCTCCTTGACGTCTAATTACTGTACATTGGTGTCAGTATATTATCGTGTGGATAAGGTCATACAATTATGGACGAAGCTTATAGTTTGTATTCGACCACGTGAGGCACAATATCCAACATAATATATGCACAAAACTCATATGCAAAAATGAGGCACAATATCCAACACAATATATGCACAAAACTCATATGCAAAAATGAGGCACAATATCCAACACAATATATGCACAAAACTCATATGCAAAAATGAGGCACAATATCCAACACCATATATGCACAACACTCATATGCAAAAATGAGGCACAAGATCCAACACAATATATGCACAACACTCATATGCAAAAATGAGGCACAATATCCAGCACCATATATGCACAACACTCGTATGTAAAAGTTCATGAACTTCTGGTAAAACTGATATACCCATTTTACAGATGGATCTGCACTTGTATGCATATACGTCTATTTAGAGCGTTTAATCGGCAAATCCCTATATTGCGAATATGTCTACCTGCTTGGATCTTGATTCTCTGAGGGATATATATTCACCTGCATATACTCCTAGTACAGTTGAAACCTCATTTGGTGTATATGAAAATGAGATGGATTTATTTCCACACCAAATTTGCTCTCAAGAGAAACAATTAAAGTGTTCATGCAGATAGCGATTATTTCGAGATAATATTATGCAGGTAGGATTTGTATACTATGGATGCATATATACATGTATAAGCCCTGTAGAATGGGCTTACGAGAACTATTCGCCAGATAGCTGAAACCAACGCAATTTTGTACTAAGCTGTGGCGGTGCTGGTACCGGTATAGGAACCGGGAAATTCTTTGTGGACGATTTTTCTTGAATGATTGATCTGACGCTTGTCCTGGATAAAGAGAACCCTATTGTCCCGGATAAAGAGAACCGTATTGTCCTGGATAAAGAGAAGCCTATTTTTCTGGATGAAGAGAACAAAGAGAACCCTATGGGCCTGGATAAAGAGAACCTTATTGTCCTGGATAAAGAGAACCTTACCGTCCTGGATAAAGAGAACCCTATTGTCCTGGATAAAGAGAACCTTATTGTCCTGGATATAGAAAACCCTATTGTTCTGGATAAAGAGAACCCTATTGTCCTGGATAAAGAGAACCCTATTGTTCCGGATAAAGAGAACACTATTGCCCTGGACAAAGAGAACCCTATTGTCCTGGATAAAGAGAACCCTATTGCCCTGGATACAGAGAACCCTATTGACCTGGATAAAGAGAACCATACTGCCATGGATAAAGAGAACCATATTGCCCTGGATAAACAGAACCCTATTGTCCTGGATAAAGAGAACACTATTGCCCTGGACAAAGAGAACCCTATTGTCCTGGATAAACAGAACCCTATTGCCCAGGATAAACAGAAGCCTATTGTCCTGGATAAAGAGAACCCTATTGTCCTGATAAAGAGAACCCTATTTTCCTAGATAAAGAGAACCCTATTGCCCTGGGTTAAGAGAAACCTATTGCCCTGGATAAAGAGAACCCTATTGTCCTGGATAAGGAGAACCCTATTGCCCTGGATAAAGAGAGCCTGTTGTGGCCTTTGCTTTACTAAAGTTAATTTTATAAACATCATTTGGTATTCACTTTAAAGTGTGAGTTATTGATAATAAATCCGGATAACCACAAGATGCACCCCCGCTACTGACGAAGTACCACTTACATCTACTGATCTATTATCGTGAGAAAATTACTTGGGAATAGTGCACATTAATTCTAATCGATTATCAGAGCTTCGAATGATGAGTGACTGAGGTATAAATTAGGAAATATCAAGGATATACTCTCTGCTTACTCAGTACCTGTCCACCTGTGACGTTTCGTCATGAACCTATGTTGAGAAATATACATCAATGAATACCGGCTCTCGATGAGTCATTTAATCGGCTCTACTGTGTAACGGTACATGTATCCCGCTTAACCCGAGGCTAGGACCGTTTGGATATCATGGTTTGAATATCATGATGTTCGAATGAACAGTCTCAGTTAAAACGTGAAATACTCTGGAAAACGACTTGACAATTCAGTTGGATGAAGAATACTGGTCAGTGATTAGGATTTTATGTGAAGAATCTCATTCTGTATTGCTGATATCATTGAAAACTGTTGACCGCTTCTCTTTTGTAGGAAATCATCTTTTGTGTTTATGATTTCTCTTTCATACATAACGGTGTTGGCTGTTCCTAATCAAAAATTTCGGTCAGCACTTATAAAATTAAGAATAAGTGCTCATAATTGGTATTCAAATACCTCACCGGAGAAGCGTCTGTGCTCCACATGTTACGTGGTTGAGACTGAGATACATTTTCTGTTGTCCTGTGCGAAATATTCGGCAAGTCGGAAATGTCTCTTCGACGTGGTACGATTACACTCGCAATCTGTACTGGTGGGCGGCCCTTGTAGTGCTGATACATTTATCAGAATGATGTCGTCTGACAACCCACACATTGTAAATGCATTGGGCAAGTTTGCTTGGGAAAATCTCCCCACATCTGACTGAGAGGGTACATGTAACTGTCCTCTATTAGTGTGTGTTATTATTTGAATTGTATTTTGTCTTGTTTATTCTCTGTCTGTATATAGATTAGCGTGCCCTTAAGGCCTATAATTTAGCATTGCACATGTATAGCCATGTATGTGTGTGTTTGTATTGCCTTTAGTCCTCGTGGCATAAGTGTGCAAATAAATCTATCTATCTATCTATCTGTCTATCTATATGGAATTGGTGCTAACTATCATACGGAATAGATCTTTGGACTATAGACGCGGATTTTGTTTACAGACAACGGCTGAATATTGAATGTCGGAGCAGACGCTTGGAACCTCATGATATCATGTCGGCATCGCTGAAAACTAGTTATCACTACTCGCTTAAAAGAAACTGGGTTGTGTTTTTTAAATATTTTGGGTTTAGGCCTGCTTGGAGTTTGGTTTTGTTATTGTCTTTCGACTATGGACTTGAAAGTTATTCATGGACGACGGCTGAGTACCGAATGTCTTATCTGACACTTGCATTACAGAAGGAAGTCCAACATCATTCTGAGTTATGTAACTCCATATTCTGGATATACTGGACAGTAATATACCAGAGAGACTTGTATATGGCGTATACATATCTCGCCTAATAGCATTTGCTAGATACTGTGTTAAATGTGACGATTTTAATGAACGTCACAAAACATTATTGCAGAGACTTATAAAACAGGGCTATTCCGCCAAGCGCCTCCACTCAAAGTTTCTCAAATTTGGCGACACATATCGCATGCTGATAGCAAAATATACGAGCGTAGCGTGCAAGATCTATGACGTTACGTTTCCTAACTTGTGTCTAATTCCACTTAACCCGGGGCTAGGGGCCGTATGTACCCATGTGCTTCAAGATTCTCGTGGTGCTCATATGAACAGTCACAATCAAAGCGTGACTGAGATACATCATTCTCTAGATGACGACTTTACAACGATTATTATGGATTAAGAATACGGATCAGCGATACGGATTTGATATTTTTGGAACATCATGATGTCTTCACTGTCAATAAAAGTGTGCAAATCCTGAACACTGAATTGCACACTAGTTTGTAACACCTTTCAAACATGTAAAAGTGTTCAAGTGCGAAAACTAGTATGCAAAGACATTTACTTAAAATATGTCACTGAAGTGTTATCAAGCTCATCAAGTAGATCGTCATCAATAAACACAATGACATAGGTTGTCCACAATATCGCCGAGTGTTGAATATTGGAACTCTGAAAAATTAGTGTTCATTCTGAAGTGTGCACTTTTGAACACTTTTACGCATAATAGAACACTTTTACATGTTCATGCGGACGCTAGTGTTCCAAAAGTGTTACAGAATATGTGTTCATTTGTGAACATTGGTGTTCAAATATGATGATCATTTCTGAATACGCGTGTTCATACCTGTTCTCTAGTGTTCGGATATGAACGTTAAGTGTTCAGTTTTTAACACGATATGGTGTCCTGATTTGGACATCAATATGAACGTTAGTGTTCAGTGCCGTCCAACCCCATATTTCGATTGTTGAGAGACTTAGCGTTGTGGAATTTTTGGTACCTTTTTCTTTTCATTATTGTTCAAAATGGACCAGTTGATTAATTCCACATCATTATTTCAACTTATTCCAGCAACCGCTAAAATAAGTCAGGGATGAACGCTTTTACGCGTTCAATAAGTGTTACAAATTTTTTCTGACAGTGTTGTCGGCATCATTGAAAACTGTTGACCGCTTCTCTCTTGCAGGAAACTAGCCTATGTTTATATATACTATGATTGTCTTTTTGAATTTGGTGCTAATACTGTTATATGGAATATGGAATAGGTCTTTGGATTATGGACGCGGATATTCTTTAATGGATGATGGCTGAATTGTGAATGACGGACTAGACGCTCGTAATTTGGACTATGGACGAGGGGAATTCTTTAATGGACGACGGCTGAATAATGAATGACGGACTAGACGCTTGTATAGAGTACTTAGTTGCCATAGATGCGGTTGGAAGGGTTTGAGGAGAGGGGTTTATATAGACTTTGCCTGTTCCCCACTCCCCATCTCCATTTTTCACATTATGGAAATAAAATACTTTTTAAACTAAACTAATAGATGCACGGTATACAAACATTATATACCAGCTATAACAACTAGCATTTGTTGCTCTGTCGCTTTGGCAATTTTCATTTCAAAGCATCCCTGTATACACTATCAATGAATCCAAGCAACGGGCCAGAAATTTGATTTGAGAATGAAGATTACCACGTGGCGCCAAGCTAGTTTTTTGCAAGAGATAACGGAAGATTTCTGAGGGATGCCAGAATGACATCATGGTTTTCATGCCGTAAAATCCATCTCACTGATGAATATGTTTTTCTAAATGCGTTAACAAGTCTTTTACCAGAATTCCATGCATCTCAGTCGCACTTAGATTGTGACTACGCCAGAGGTCCTGCAAGCTACGGGCCAATTCTTTTGCGCCGCGTTCATGAGGATCAGACGGCATATCATCTACATAGTGTTCAGTGACTCAGTATATGAACGGGTTCCTAAATTGTTTCCGTTCTAGGATTTCTGCATATAAATATAGTCATATAAATAGAGGTATTACGTTGGCCCAGTTGTTTATAAACTGTACTGTTCTGTCCTAAATGAAAGGTTAACGACATGGGCTGAAGGAAAAAATCTACTTTGTGATGAGCAAAATGGTTTTAGAAAAAATAGGAGTACCATAGACCACATCTCATCTCTAACTAACATCATAGAGACTCGTAAGAAGAAAAAGAAAAGTACATTCGCTGCATTTATCGACTTTCATAAAGCTTATGATTCTATTAATAGGGAGTTATTATGGAAACGTCTAAACAAAGTTGGAGTTGATGGAAAGATTATGAAAGCCATTAAGTCGATATACTCAAATGTGTCGTGTTGTATTAAGTTAAATGGTCTAATGTCTGATTGGTTTGGGGTGAGTTGTGGTCTAAGGCAAGGATGTGTATTATCCCCTCTGTTATTCAATCTATATATAGATGATCTGTCGGTGTATTTGAAAGCCAGTGGCAAAGGGATTGACATTGATGGTGAGAAAATTAGTTTGTTATTATATGCTGACGATATAGTAATATTGAGTGAGACCAGTGAAGATCTGAAAGTCTGTCAGTGTGGTGTGATAGTAATAAGCTGTGTGTTAATCGTGATGAGTCAAAAGTAGTTCATTTTCGCACTCAGTCATTCCCTAGGACAACGGATATGTTTCATTGTGGTAATGTTTCTTTAGAAGTAACCGACAGATATGTATATTTAGGTTTGCTACTGACTGAACACCTTGATTATAACGCAATGACAAAGTATGTGTCACAGTCAGCCAGCCGGGCACTTGGTTTAGTGATTGCCAAAGTGAAATATTTGGGAGGCGTACCATACGATATTTTCACTATGCTATATGATTCGTTGGTTGTCCCTGTTATAATTTACGGGGCCTCGATTTGGGGTACCTCGGACGTATCGTGCATAAATGCCATACAACACAGGGCTGAACGTTTTTCTCTGGGTGTTGGGAAGTATGCACCAAATGCAGGCATTAACGGGGATATGGGTTGGATGCCACTTTCTATTAGGCAGTGGAAAACTTTTATTAGTCTATGGAATAGGCTCACGTTTATAACTGAAGACAGAATAGGTAAAAAGATTTTCAGATGGGCTTATAATTCAGCAGGCAAGAGCTGTAAAAACTGGTGTTTTAGGGTCTGCAATAAACTGAATGAATTAGATTGCTCTCATATTGGGAATATCAATGTCGTTTATGGGAAAACATTTGTTACGAAACAGATTGAGGATAAGTTGTATAATATATATAAGGATAAGTGGTTACGTGAAGTAAATAGAGAGCATGGCAAACTCCGACTGTATGGGAAATTCAAAACTGAATATAGTGCTGAATACTATGTCCAAAATATTTTAAAGAAGAGTCATCGAAGTGCCCTTGCTAAATTCCGGTGTGGGGTTGCCCCTATTCGTATTGAAACGGGTCGGTATGAAAACCTCTCCATCAAAGACCGAAGATGTATTCTGTGTAATAATGGTACATGTATAGAGGACGAGTTCCATGTACTTTGATCATGCCCAGTGTATGACGATCTGCGATATGATTTATTGTCTGAAGTAAGCTTTATATTTGGAGAAAATTATCACAGAATGTCGAATTCTGAACTTCTGTGCACAATTTTATCTTGTGACCAAGTGCTAGCGAGTTGTGGCAAAACCTGCTTTTTAATCTTAGAGCGTCGCAGAAAACTAATGTATGCTTAATATATTGTTTTATGGTTAACTGTCTCTCACAACTCTATGTAGAGTGGCATCTGTATACAATGTTTTATTATGTGTTTATTCTTATGATGTATATGGATGGTGAGACATTAATAAATATCTATCTATCTATCTATCTATCTATAAAAGGCATAGGTTTGCCAACAGTGCTGCACAATTAACTCCAAACACTTCTATATGTGGTTCTCCTGTTATAGGTCTGGCTTTCTGCACCACATTTTGATATGTTTAGCATCTGAGGCATTGGTATTATTACATAATTACAACATAGAGCAATACATATACAAGTTGTTGTTACCGTATATGATATGGCCGAAGTTCACAAATCGCAACTCTATAACACCCCATGAATAAAACCTCCTAATACGTAGTAGGAGTAGGGAAACATTTAGGGTCTAACGACACGTTAATATACTGGAAACTCTCTATTGAGAGGTCGCATAAAATGTTGCCCTATGCCCAATATCGCCTCTTCGTTCCTTCTATAGAGATCGCCAAGAAAGAGCAACTACGAAAAAAATAACTTTTATTTCATAACTTTTATTTCCTGATGCCACAGTCGAGTTGACAGCGATGCAATAATAATGAGCAGTCACAGTCCATTTATCTTATTTACATTTTAGAGGTTATCTGTGTATGAATATCAGAATTATCGTGGTATTATCCATTTAAACCACGTAACCAGATATGGATCAGCCACATTAAAACTGCGATTATTGGAATTTTTTGCACTGTTGATTGCGCTGGTGCGAAAGTTGAACAAGATTAAATACATGCTGATAAAGATCTGATCATGGCGATAAATCTGATGAAGCAGAAGAGATGTGGGAAAATATGACGATATACATGATTGATTGTTCCCTAATATAAATAGTTTTTAATACTGAAGGAAAGTTGAAAGAGCGAGACACCATATTTCCCACAAAGTCTGCTTAGCGATTACTATACAAATGTTCGATCCGAAATTCAGTAGCCACTCCTCGTCCATAAAGAACTTCCGCGCCGTCGTCCATTAAAGTATTTCTGCGTCCATAATCTAATGAACTGATTCGCATAACAGCATTAGCATCAAATAATAATAATTAAAAAAAACCCCAAAACAATCATAGTACCCTATCTCTTCTAATTTTTCGAACAGCAATTTTACACTTAAAAGCAGAAAAAACATCTTTATGACAACTGAGGCTAAATTCTGTAGCTTAGATATGTTATTTATCTCAAGAACTGAAAAGATAGCTGAGGAAATCTATAGAATGTTAGCAGAATTTCTCTCCACAGATGCCTGAAGTTAAGGTTTGCTGTCTGAAAAATTAGAAGAAGTAGGTATACCTGAACGTATAATTAGTTTCCTGCAAGAGAGAAGTGGTGAACAGGTTTCAAAGATGGCGGTAAGACATCATGATGTTCCAAGTACCAAATAGGTATCGACCAATATTCTTACTTCCATATAATTTTCATTAAACAGAGGACGACGTATCTCAGTCCGGCTGATGAGACTTTATTCTGAGACCATCAGCAGCAAAACCAGAGCAGGCATAGAACCAATACTTATACATGTATATACACGTAAAGCTACTTTTTTGCAACAAAGACGCGGTAACCTTTTTTTAAATCTATTGTCAAATGTGATTGGGAATTCAATGCCTGGGTGACGCCCTTCGGGCAGTTTTAACACCATATGCTTTACATCTCCACGGTGTTCTAATGAACAGGAACAATAAAAGCCTGACAGATAGAATAATCCTGTAACGGACAGATAGAATAATCCTGTAACGGACAGATAGAATAATCCTGTAACGGACAGATAGAATAATCCTGTAACGGACAGATAGAATAATCCTGTAACGGACAGATAGAATAATCCTGTAACGGACAGATAGAATAATCCTGTAACGGACAGATAGAATAATCCTGTAACGAACAATTAATTTGGAAAAGAGAGTAGGCCCTACAATTGAGAGAGCTGTTTCGACGATAGGAACATCATCATTGAAACTGTTGACCGCTTCTCTCTTGTAGGAAACCATCTTGTGTTTTTATTATTTTTATTTCATACAATTGTAAACGTATGTTACGTTTCATATAGATATTGTGGAAATAAAAGTGGATTTTACTAATATTTAAAAACAGATTTGGTAAAAGTGGATTATGTACGGAATAAATAGCTTGATTTCTATATTGATTGGGTTATGATTGAGGTTAAATTTTCTCCCAACAACGACAAATCATAATATAAACAATTTGATCATGGTACAGATGGAATATGAATGTGTTTTAGATTGGGTAAGAAATGAATGATTTATGTCAAATCTCATCTCAACACTTAAACATGTGTATGTATTCTGCACTTATGGGATCGAACATGTTCGGATTGAGACTCCCTCGTCAAAATCTAACATTTAGGTCATTTCAGAATTGACGTATAGGTGTATTCTATTTTGCAACGACATTGGACCATGATACAGATACGGTATATGTGTGAAGATGTTTGGACACGGATTATTAAGCCTCTCTTGTCAAAATCAAATGTGTTTTTTTGACGTAGACAAACCTAGTATACATTGAATGTAAACCTGCACAGTTCAATTTTCGTGTTGTTTTTTTTGGTTTTTGGTTGCTGAAAATCAAAAATTGAAATTTGACCAAGGTTACACGGACCTAGATTGAATACGAAATAATTGATTAAGATCAAATTTCACCTCAATACCTCATTCGTGTATCATCGCAAACTAAAGTTTTACTATGGCGCAGTGTATGTATACTGTACATGTTTGAACCCGGATTTAGTCTTCCTGGTTCAGGACTCGGAAGTAACAAGATTATATACTGAGTATGTAGCCCTCGTTTAAAGCTGACTGGGCAGTGATAAATGATTTGCTCTCTGCAATGACTTATTTATACATATGTTTCTACAACATACAATTTGACCATTTCGCGAAAGGATATCATAATGTTTAATAGTCAAACTAAAAACCTGTGCAAATGTTGACTATTTGTTAAATATCGAGTACCCAAATACATCCATCCATGTGCCCCAAATTATAATGTTGATTAGCTATAAAATAAACGATCCCTGGTATTTCTATCTGAACAATAACATACATGTATTTCTGCAACACATATACAATTTGACCATAAGAAATTAAGATATTAAGCAATCCGATAAAAAAGTTTGTGTCCCCTTATTCAAAATGCTGCGAATAAGTAATGGGTATAAACCCCAAATTGCTACTTTAGACAAATTTACACCATGATGTAGTTTATATAATCGACCGTCCTTGTGTGTACACGAATATCTATCGTGTCTGATGCATTGTAATTAAAATGTAACGATTCGTGTAGAGAATTTATAAGACCATAACATTGTTGACCTTTGATTGAGATAGGACTCAAGGTGTATTTAGCTCAAGATTTAATTAGGGGAACCAAATGACTTTTAACTGAACTAGATTTCAATCCGGTTCGCATCCCTGACTCATACATATTGAACTGTTCCTCATAGGACATCAAGCTACACAATTTTCTCTCCAGTCTTGCAGCGCGGGTCAGATATCTATCTTTCTGCCTCACTCTACGCGCTATGGGAAATCAACGTATTAAGTAATACGTTAGCTGGTTATTGCACGATAACATTCCTTCACGCCAATGACTGTCATGGAGAATCTGTCATGCATCCTTAGACTGTTGCGTGCTCAGGTGTGGTTAACTTGAAACATTCACACCTTATTTGCATCAAGTATTTATCCGATGTTACAACGCTGCACACAAACATGGCTTTTGTCATATGATGGATAGGGTGATGCACGGATGGACGGGTGGACCTCGGTGATTCTTGATGCAAAACAGCGGACAACAGTTCAATTCCTATCGAGTCTTTACTGCTAAAACTTCTGTATCGTCATATTTGAATATGAAATATGGCGAAAAAGTTATATATTCATTCCAAACCCGATAACAAGGGGGTATCAATGTCAGATAATAATTCTCTTAGCTATTTTTTTTTCCAGTTTTACAAAAAAAATTGTGTATTTCTTGGAAACTATTTGTCACGGGAAGTTGAAATTTGGCACGATTATTTTTAAAATAGTATCAGAAATTACTGATTTCTCAGTGTTTCATATCATATCCTTGTTGACAAGATTCATCCACTGAATAATCTATTCAACTAAATCTGTTCAATATTAAGACTGAATATGTCTGGCTTATTTACCTCTCCTGAACAGAATTATGTCTGAACTGTGTCTGAATTATGTCTGAACTGTGTCTGAATTATGTCTGAATTATGTCTGAACTGAGTCTGAATTATGTCTGAATTATGTCTGAACTGTGTCTGAATTATGTCTGAACTGTGTCTGAATTATGTCTGAACTGTGTCTGAATTATGTCTGAACTGTGTCTGAATTATGTCTGAACTGTGTCTGAATTATGTCTGAACTGTGTCTGAATTATGTCTGAACTGTGTCTGAATTATGTCTGAACTGTGTCTGAATTATGTCTGAACTGTGTCTGAATTATGTCTGAACTGTGTCCTTTACATGAAGACTTTTTGGTTAGGTCTGTGGATGTATTGTAAACACCCAGTATTCACTCATAAGCGCGATAATGTCGACAGATCTTGTGTGTAGGGGAGATTGGGGTACACTGGGACATTTTTCACCTTTTTGCAAAAATCTCTGTTATTATTGTCATGTAGTGTAGCCTAGTATTCTCTCGTTATAACTTATACTTATTATGACATAGTCACACAACAAAATCTGAAATACCTGTTATACTTTTCTCCAGAATTCTGTTTTAAAAACGTAAAAAAAATGTGTCCCAGTTTGCCCCACTATGGGGTACTCTGGGACACGCACTGGGGTGCGATCGGCCAATAATAAAAATACATTTTATAAGAAGTATATACTAATATGTTTTATAGGAGTTTAGAACATTCAACAGCTGTGGTTAAGTTAGTGGCTATTTTAGGCCCTTGCTTTACGTAAAATATTTCCCAGGGGCCAAATTTGAGGGAAAAAAAATGTTTTTGTGATCCTCATCCCAACGAAAGCATTTGACTTCGAAAGTTTTAGTAAAACTCATCAAATCTGATAGGATTAGCAAATACTACCATCTAGGAAACATAATAATGCACTTTGATGGCATTTTAGGATGAAATGAAATTTCACCATTTGATTATTATTGTCCCAGTATATGTCCCCGCCAAAAGTGTCCCACTCTGCCCCAGGTGCATGATATATTCCTTTTTATGGCAAAAAACTAATACATACAGCTGAGATACTAAATCTATATAATTAAAGTGTACCTTTGTCCATCCTCTCTCAGTGGTAACAAAACAGCAATGAAGTACTGCTGAAAATCTCTCATAACGAACTATCATCCTTAGTCTTAAACATTTACTTGGACGGCTCAAAAACAGTTTTTGTGTCCATAATTTTTACCAATCATAGGTTTTACTTGTAATCAATATAGAAGTTGTATGGGAGTGATAGCTTTCTGCTGATAGTAATGTTATGTGCCTCTTGTTCTTAACAAAAGAGCTAGACGGCTTGTCCCACTGTGCCCCATGTCCCACTGTACCCCAATCTCCCCTATATAAGTGATATTTCCTGTAAATACGAGCAGTTGCCACACCCGAAGAAGGAGACAGTGCATATAGTCACAGTTTCATGAGATTGTACTCCCTAAAAAAAGATGAGTGAAATTTCACTCAAGTAAGAGTGGAAATTGATTCCACTCAATACTTGAGTGAGATTTTCACTCAACGTGAGTTACTTCTCACTCAACTTGAGTTAAATGCACCCAATGGATCCCACTCAACTTCAGCCAACTTGAGTGGGACCAGTTGAGTGGTTTTAACTCCAGTTGATTGAAAAGTAACTCAAGCTGAATGAAAAGTAACGCAAGTTTGAGTGAACAGGTACATTTCACTCAAACTTGAAAGAAACAGTTCACTCAAGCTTTTTTAGAGCGTACAATCAGTGAAAACTCTCCACAGTATAATTCATATAAACGATATTATTATTCAATATTACTATTCAAAGACATCAATGAGAAATAAAATGGAAATATATACAATTTGATGCTCTAAGAATGGATATGAAATTGAATATTTCAGCATAAATATTATAGATATTATGTCGGACACATGGTCGGCTTAGCGCACGTGAATTAAGTCCCTCCTTAAATTCTGTCTGGGTTTTGTCTGCATAAGCGAGATAATATCAGCAGATCCTGTGTGTATATCACAGATATTTCCTGTAAATAAGCGCAGTTGCCACACATGAAGACTAAAACAGTGCATGTAGTCACAGTTTCATGAAATTGTACATTCAGTGAAAACCCTCCACAGTAGAATATATAAAGACGATATTATTATTATTCGATATTACTGTTTAAAGACATCAATGAGGAATGAAATGTAAAATTAATGATTAAACTACGCTGTTCATGATGTGTGACGTTATACACCATATTGTTTTTCATCATCATTTTTAGCCGTTAACTCTCTCTGTCTGGCTGATGTTATAAAGGTATCTGTAATCTCGTGCATCTGGTTTTAACTGATGCTGATGACAAAATACCAACAATATCTCAGTAGTACGATTGTAAATCTTTCGACGAAATCATATGTAATCTTGTCTTGTTTTCATTGATATTAAATTTGTTCTTTTAACAAAACGAGAATAAAGGATGTGATAGATTTGATTTGTTCCATTTTAAAAAAAATTTAATTCACTTGTTTGATTTTATTTTGAATAAAAATGTTTCAAATTATTTTGTTTCACTCACATTTAAATGTGTTAACTATGTTAGGCAACAACGCCTTGGCATTATAAAACTCAAACCCTAAACTGTGGAGTATTTCATCCTACCATCCGGTAATTAGCACTTTTAAGCTTGTATACGGCTTGTTTACAGAGTGGAGTTAAATTTAACCATCCACAGTATAGAAAATTCTCTCATGTCAGAGCAGTAACTCCCTGACAGCATAATAGGTATAAAATCTGATGCTCTAAGAATGGATATGAATTTGAATATTTCAACATAAATATTATAGATTTTAAACCAAGTACAAATGAAGTACAATTTCCATATGTATGTGGTATATAATTAATAACAAATTAGTAAACCTAATCAAATTCACATATTAGAGTTCGTTATTATATTCATGCATTTTCCGACGTTATATTATTCGATATGATAAGATTAATGCTTCCCAATAGTATATCATGCATATTCCTTTGTCTGTGTCCAGCTTACAAATTAAGTGCAGTGGAGCATAACAGCATACATAAACTAGTATCTTTTAACAGGCTAGAGGGTCATGACGGTTATCTAAGGAAGGGTATGTCTGTCTTTCATATGTCACTATAATATTACAGGTGAGAATATATTAACATTATAGGAAATCCCACAGAAATTCAGCAAAATACTAAACAGCAGAGGAAGTGAGAAAATTTACTCTGTAGTTTTATCGTCTTGACCCTCGCCCCAGTTCAAGTTTTACTATTTTACAAAAAAAATCCCAGCGGAACACGCATGTCGTTTTCAAAACATTCCCACGAGCTGTGCCCTACGGCTTTATATATTCGACCCATGGATGACAATAATTAGAGTAAATTGATCACTAATACCCCTGTGGGCCTAACTGTTCAAATAAATGGAAATAAATACGTATAATTTATAAATTTAAGCAAAATCTTATTTGATCGTATTTCTAAGTTGCACTGACAAGGCAACAAAGTAAAGGTCTTGCCACTTTACTATGGGGTCATAAAGGTCACATTTGTATATATTAACATGCATTTTCTTAGTCTCAGTTTCAATCTTTGATTGACATGACAGTACCTATATTCTTACCTCTTTGCCAGATTAATTTTATTCTGTGTTTTATTGTCACTGAGAATATATACATCTCTTACTATTGTGATAATCATTTTGCATCTATAACACCAAATAGCAATCATCAGATCCGACATTCAATATTCAACCGTTGTCCATAAAAGATCAATAAGCGAAATACCTATTTCTTATGACAGCACCAACTCCAAATGTGTATTAAATAAGAATAATAAAAACACAAGATGGAATCCTACAAGAGAGAAGCGGTCAACAGTGTTCAATGCTGTTCTACACATAAAATCCTAATCACTGAATCATTATTGCTGAAATATTGCTGAAAAAAACTTTAATTATCTCTCTCCCATTATTCTTTATCCATATTAATTTCAAATTTCCAGAATACGTATCACGTTTTGATTGTGACTGTTCATTTCATCTCATGGAGCTGTAAAACAAATGATATTCAAACGGCTCCTAGCCCCGGATTAAGCGAATTGGACACAATTTACGAAACGTTGCGGCGGAGATATTGCACCCTGGATCCAGAATATGGGGTTTCTAATGGCGAACACCAACTGCGTAGGTTGTAGGAAGGGAAGTTATATCCATAAGTGAATATTAAACTTTTTTTTTGTATTAATTTTTTTTTCTCATTCAGAATCAATAAAAGATGAAAGCCCTCCTATTGCAGTCAGTAAGTACATATCAACTGCATATTTTAATCTGGAAAAGCATATTAAAACAAACTGATGTGAAAATATGTTAAATATTACGCAAATTTAGTATCACACAGGCATTTCCGGTGATTTGCGATAGCATCTATAACAGGTGACTTAGATTTCTATCTATTTAGTTTCGCACTGCGTAACAAAATGTAATTACATGTAATTTAAGGAAATGTACAAAATAGTACACTTTCTACACGAATTTGATAGTTTCAGCACCAAAAAAAAAGAACAAATAACGCATTATTGAGATCAATAGTATAACTCCAGGTACTTTATTTCCTCCTATCTATATATTCAGTACGACAGAAGTCAATTCTATTCACGAGAAACTGACTTTAACAATCTTCATATGATATTCGAGCACATTCCAGAAACAATAGCTATATTCACTCAACTACTGACCGACCAGTGCGAAAACTCCTAGATCCAGAATCAATAAACTTATTCAACAATATCGAAAAAATATACTTATCCCATGAAATATTTTATCGAGATCATTCAAGGTAAAAATCTGGAAATATGAAGGTAATTCACGCTCCATAATTGCACATATTAAAAAAAATGATACTCCAATAGTGTGAATCATTTCTATATAAATATAATGACCGCCTTGGCATTGTGCATTATTCTGCTTAAAGCTTTGTCCAAAGGCAATTGCATACTAAAATATAAATAGTAGCTATATATATCATTTGAAAAAATCCCGGTATATTATGTATGGCACTTTGTATCAAGAACAATTTTGTCTTATATTGAACATCAGGGAAAGCAATGTGTGAACCAGTTATGTAGCATTTCTTGATGAGTTTGGTACATGTATGAATGGAAAACACACACGTATATATACAGAGAGCACTGATCTGGGGCTACCAAATCTAAATTACTACACGGCAGCACCTCATAGAATGTTGCTAATGGCTTGAAGTAATATACGAAATGCACAAAACCTGAATTAGATTAAAAATTAGAGAGCCTAATATTATGACGAGAATGTATATATATGTGATAGTTTCCGGTAATAATTAGCGAAATTATTGAATTAACTGTAGTATGACCAGTTTGTCAAAGCAGCTCTTTCTAGACGCCACATGTCGCCATGTTCCGTTAGTTACCAGATGCCACATGTTGTTCCGTTATTTGCTGCGGCATATTCAGTCATGTTCCATTATTTGCCAAACACCACATTGCCGTCACAACTGGTTCTTTCACAGAGGCCACCGTCATGTTTCTTTATTTTCCAGATACCACAATTGGTCGTCATCTGCCAGACACAACATGCTGCTATGTTCCGTTATTGTATTCGTTTTGCGTTATTTACCAAATGTTATACAGGCGTCTGCCAGACGTCACGCGTGTCTTGTCACGTTATTTCCCAGAGACCATTTGTGCTCTTGTTCTGTCACTCCTCATAAAGAGGCATGCCCGTTTTGAAATAAATGTATAGCATTTCCAAAAAGCTCCGTTTCATAAGTACCTGCATGGACTGTTTTCTATACAGAATTGCAAATTTCCAAGTAAACACGGGGCTCAAACTGTCCAAGTATATAACTTATATATTATATTTACACTGTACATCATGTCCAAGTGCTGGCACTCGACCACCTATACTCACACTTCCCATATTGTAAAGTTGTTACACTATCTGTAGAGATGGGAAATTCGGTGCGGATTTCGGTCTGTTGTTCCTGTCTTTGGTAGGGGTTCGTACACACAAACCTCTCAAGTCAAGTGTTGTGATGTTGGAAGCATTAACCAGTGCCTCTGATTCAATAACTTTAGCTGGTTCTCTGTTAAAGGGTTCATCTATATTGTCAGAGTTGACCTTCTTTGAACTGGTGGTATCATCTCCTTCAACTATTTGCTTATCCCGATCTCCAGATTTCTTGTCCAAAATGTCGACAACATCAGTTGAATGGACAACACCTTCGCTTTCGAGTTTTCGCTTGACGCCTCGAAAATAAAATTTCGGAATGTCCTTGTGTACTTCTGATCTTTCACTGCCTGATAGCAAACCAGTTTCAGTCGTCATCAATGACCAGTGGTATCGACCGGGAAGTGGTGTTTCTGTGTTAAAGTCGAAATTCCATCGTTGTTTTTGCCATCCAGTCGTTTTGGCTAGTTCTAATTTCAAATCCATCTGAACTTTTTCGTGATCGGGAGATCCAAATAAGCATCTTTTGACGTTAGCCATCATAGGACGGTCATGGCGCGCGTGCCTTCGTCTCGACATGGTGAGTGCACCTTATGTGACAACATTCACTGTCATTGAATGCACATATGTAATGGGACGGTATATCACAAACACGTGTACCTGCCAGCTATAAATAGAAAACGCTATTAACACGAGGCAGCCAATCAACGGTAGATCCTTTGGATGACTGCCAATCACGCATGAACTGATATCTTTCACTGTTTATTGCAGGACATCATCGCCGCATAAATATGACGTTTATTTATCCAGAATTACATTTGTTTATCAGCAGTCAAAGCCTTTAGGAGATACAAGAGAGTATTTTTGAGGTAACTCGCTCTTTCTGCGATTGGGATTAGTTTATGTGCGTTGCATTTTTTTCCCAAAATAAAATAAATACAAATCATTATACAGGTTGAAATTAAACGAATTTTCTTTTTAAGCTCGGTTGCAATGTTACAGTTTTGATCAACCCTACTGTATGTTTATTTCGTTTTCTATTCGATGCATGGAGCAAAAAAATATAAAATATATGTATGAGTGTTAATATATCAATATTGTATGAATTTTAATGTTCTAAAATTGTATACGGATATGAATTATTGATAGGTAAATAAATGTGTTCGTCTGAATTCGCATGGTGTTCTGAATGATAAGAGGTCTAATGCTCATTATTATAAACTATTCTCATGAAAAGAACCACTGTTATACTTAACAATACAGGTATCTATTTCTCATAATTGCGGATTTTAAATAGTAGTACTCAGATGTTGTATG